>JBBDGP010002237.1:0-180000 GCA_037952835.1 Lithobates septentrionalis
CTGGGTGGCATGTAGCTCTCTCTCCTATGAAGGAGACACATGGAGTGAAGATAGGAAGTGGTATTATTACTGACAGAGGGTAGTAGCCCATGTGTCCAGGTGTGAGCACAGGAGATAGAGGAGGTGAGAAGATGGAGAAGTTTGGGAGATGTACAGAGGAGGAAGGTGGGAAATGTGGGAGGATGAGAGGAGAAAACTTAACAGGAGCAGCTGGATTCATAAAGTGCCCCTGGGGCTCCATGTATAATGGAGAGTATGGGGGGCATTCTATGGGTATCATGGTTTGGAGAGTCACTCTTTGGGTATAGGGGGCCCTCTCTGGGTATGGGAGACACTCTCCAGTTAAAGGAGGCACTCTCTGGGTATAGGAGATACTCTTTGGTTGAAGGGGGCATTCTCTGGGTATGGGGACACCCTTTGGGTATAGGGGACACTCTCTGGGTATGGGGTGCATTCTTAGGGATTATAGGGCACTCTTTATCTTGGGGGGGGGGGGGGGCACTCTGTGTCAGGAGACACTCTCTCATTATAGGGGGCACCTGCTGGTTATAGGAGGCACTCTCTGGTTATGCAGACACTCTCTGGGTATAGGGGGCACACTCTGAATATAGGGAACACTCTGGGTATGGGGAGAGCACTCTCTGGTTCTAGGAAGTACCCTCTGGGGATAGGGAGGCCCTCTCTGGTTATAGAGAGAATTCTCTGGGCAGGTGAGACACTTTTTGGTTATAGGGGGCACTCTCTGGTTATAGGGGGGCACTCTCTCATAATAGGGGGCACAATCTGGGTATGGGGACACTCTCTGGTTATAGGGGGCATTCTCTGGGTATGGGGCACCTTCTGAGTATGGGGGACACTCTCTGGGCATAGGGGACACTCTCTGCACATAGGGGGCACTCTCTGACTATAGGGAGCACTCTCTGGGTATTGGGAGACACTTTCTGGGTATAGGGGGGCCTCTTTGGGTACAGGGGGCACTCTCTGACTATAGGGAGCACTCTCTGGGTAAAGGGTGCCCTCTCTGGTTATAGAGAAAATTCCCTGTGCATGGGAGACACGCTCTGGGTAGGGGAGGCACTCATTGAGAATGAGGACATCTCTAATTATAGGGGACATTCCCTGGGTATGGGGGCACTCTCTGGGTATGGGGGTAACTCTCTGGTTACAGAGAGAAATCTCTGGGTATGGAGATGCTCTCTGGTTATAGGGGGTACTCTCCGGGTAAGGAAGGCGCTCGTTGAGTATGAGGACATCTCTGGTTATAGGGGACATTCTCTGGGTACAGGGTTCATGCAAGACTTTTGACACCCTAGGCGAACCTATTTTTGCCGCCCCCCCTTGGCTCCACCCCACCTTTACCCCACCTTTTTAATGAAACGGCCATCAAATGCAGCCCACCAGCGCCCATCAATGCAGCCTCACAAGCGCCCATCAATGCAGCCTCACAAGCGCCCATCAATGCAGCCTCACAAGCGCTCATCAATGCAGCCTCACAAGCGCCCATCAATGCAGCCTCACAAGCGCTCATCAATGCAGCCTACCAGTGCCCATCAATGCAGCCTACAAGTGCCCATCAATGCAGCCTACAAGTGCCCATCAATGCAGCCTACAAGTGCCCATCAATGCAGCCTACAAGTGCCCATCAATGCAGCCTACAAGTGATCAAATGCAGCTTCACCAAGCGGGCATCAAATGCAACCTCACCAGCGGCCATCAAATGCAGTCTCACTAGCGGGCATCAAATGCAACCTCACCAGTGGCCATCAAATGCAACCTCACCAGTGGCCATCAAATGCAACCTCACCAGCGGCCATCAAATGCAACCTCACCAGCGGCCATCAAATGCAACCTCACCAGCGGGCATCAAATGCAACCTCACCAGCGGGCATCAAATGCAGTCTCACCAGCGGCCATCAAATGCAGCCTACCAGTGCCCATCAATGAATGTTTGCTAGCTTCCATTCATTCGGGAAATGGGACACAGACGGAGTTCTCTGCCACCGCTGCATCTCTGACACTATGTGCGAACAGAGCGGCGGCTGCCTGCTAATGCTGAGGACTTAGTTGCTTGCTGCAGAGAGAAGGGAGTGGCTGGGCGCCCCTAGGCAGCTGCCTAGTTTGCCTAGTGGTAGCAACGGCCCTGTCTAGGTATGGGGGACACTTCCTGGGTATAGGAGGCACTATTTGGGTATGGGGGGCACTCTCTGGGTTTGGGGTAACTCTCTGGTTATACAGAGAAATTTCTGGGTATGGGAGACACTCTCTGGATATGGGGGGGGGGGGGCACACTCTCTGGTTATAGAGAGAATTACTTCGGTTTAGGAGGCATGGTTTAGAGAGCATTATCTGGGTATTCGGGGCACTCTCTGGGTATGGGGAGAACTCTCTCGGTATGGGGGGTACTCTCTGGGTATAGGGGCACTGTCTGGGTATAGGAGGGAACTCTCTGGGCATGGTGGGCACACTCTGGGTATGGGGGGTACTTTCTGGGTATGGGGGGCACTCTTTGGGTATAGGGGGCACTGTCTGCTTATAGGGGGCACTCTCTGGGTATAGGGGGCACTGTATAGGTATAAGGGCACTTTCAGGTGTACCTGTCCAGTGGAGCTGAGGTTGGCCTCTTGGCAGGGAGCAGGACAGGAAGAGGATCCACACCAGGACGGTACCCAGGACCAGCACGGACACCCAGGCGAGGCGCAGCCAGGATGGGTCACCCAGGAGTCCTTCATACGGGGGGAACATCCTGAACAGAGGTGCCAGCTGTACACGAGCTGCTGCCGGGGAAGAGGAGTGCCTGGGGAGGATACACCCAGTGGGCCCCCTGCCAATAAAACAGTAAGGAGAGCAGAAACTTCCCAGATGTTACGGATGCTGCTCAGTGCTTATAGAGGGACAGAGCTTGTTACTGGGAGTACCCCCGGAATAACGCGGTCACTGAGACTGTACCCTCTGCTGGGAGTACAGCCTGCTCACTACTCACTGCATAGTGTACCATGTGCTCACTACATATAGACTATGCCCACTGCTGCCACTGCTGGGAGTACCATGTGCTCACTACTAACACATAGACTATGCCCACTGCTCCGAGTACCACCTTCTCCTTACTGATCAACCTGTGCACTACAAATACATGCATTATGCCCACCACTTGGAGTACCACCTTCTCCCAACTAATACATAGACTGTGCCCCCTCCTGGAGGTATCACTTGCTCACTAAAAAAACATTTACTGCCTTCATTTACTGCCTTCCCTGCTGGGAGTACCACCTTCTCACTACTAACACATAGACTATGCCCACTGCTGGGAGTGCCACCTGCTCACTACAAATTACATATATATAGTATCCACTGCTGGCTGTACCATCCCTGAGGACTGGTATGTAAAGCCACTTCTCCACCCATAACTGCACCTCCTTCACCACCTCCTAAAGGAAACGTCTCACCTCTCTGACCTGAGCCAATCCCGATGCAGGTGTGTTTATGGGTGGAGCTATGGCTTCACACACCTGAGTTCAGAGGTGCTGCTGTGGTTACAGGCTTCCATCTGCTGATACGTGCGTGCAGTATGGCTGCAACATATAGCGTGGAGGTGTATTGTAGATCTGTGTAATGGGACTGTGCATTGTGACTCCACCCATAATATGGCACTCTATGTTCTGAGGACCCCCCCCCCCCCCGAGGATTCTGATGGAACAATAATAAAAGAAAGACACATTAGGCTACATTGGAATCTATTTATTAAAAAATGGTGAATGCAAAAAACAAAAAATGCCGATCCCATCCGGAATCATCAGATTAAACATTAAATATGATTGGACACCACAGGAAACACCTTCGTTCTTCTCCCGTTTTTTTGTCACCTGTAGTCAGGTAGGGCAGAGCTCACTGCTGCAAAATCCTATATTACAGAATAGACAAATCAAAAGTGAAGGTTTTACTAGAAGATGATAGGACAGGTGGGATTCTTTTGTTCAGGCATCATCCAGGGCACCTTCTGCTTCCAGGACAGAGATGTCGGCTCGCAAAACCTGTAATTCCTGGTGGCTGTGCAGTTTCTTGTCTGTGTTCACAAATATCTGACACACGTCAGCCCCCTGCTGCAGCCTCTCACCTTGTGACTTGCTACAAAAGGTGTACAATATTGCAGTCTGATCACCAGGGGGGGGGGGGGGGGGGGGGATAGGAGACTGAGGACATTTTTTGCAGCAGACTGATAACATCATCTCAGCCTGGGACAAGCCACTGCCTGGAGCTGTTTTCTCTCCAGATCATATGTTATTTATGCAGAACAGAGTAAATCAGGGAAATAATGCATTATGGCCACTAGTTGGAGCTGGTGATCGCAGGAAATACGGTACTTATTTAATATGATCATCAGCTCCATCTAGTGGCCATAATGCCCTTTTTTCCTGAGCTGCTCTATTTTTTTATGAATGACATCTGACCTGGAGAGAAAATAGCCTAGTAATGTTCAGATTATATAATAATAAATTATAAATGAATAAATGATATAATAAATAAAAATATCCCCTCCCCAGCTTAATCTCCAGGGCGGAACAATGGCGCTGGATGATCCAGACGATGTCTGAGTTTACTCACTAATGTTACATAAAGTCACCCTAATGTGATATCTTTTAATCAGCAGACTTTGCTGATTATATTTCGCAGGAGATATATGGAGAAGCGCCAATTACATAAATGATGTGTTGGAAAAAAAAATTACAGGTAAATGCCTTTTTTTTTTCCTTGTTATATATTCCCATTAAAAAAACAAAGAAAGAAAAATATATGTATTAAAATTTGCTACCAAATAACACCCTATCTGTCCCCCCAAAAATGTTAGACTGGTAGATGGTAGACTGGCACTTCTCCACCCTTTAAAAGCATGCAAAATTTTAAGGCACCCCAATCTGAAATGCTAAAAGTTTCAACTTTTCAATGGGAAACCCTGAGACTGGTGCATGCAACCGCCTTGATGAAATTAACTTCACATCAGAAGCCCCCTTCATACCAGAGTCCCCCCACCACTTCAGAGCCCCCCCCTCCCCCCTTTACATCAGAGGTTCCTCCATCACATCAGAGCTTCCCATCACATTAGGAGCCCCCATCGAATCAGAGACCCCCTTTGCATCGGAGGCAGGCAAATGATCATGCCAAAGGCCCCCCCCCCCATAACATAGAATCACCCCCTTCACATCAGAGTCACCCTTTGCATCAGAGGGCCCCCATTACATTATAGGCCACCCCTATACAGGAGAGCCCCCCACCACATCAGAGTACCCCATAACAGAGTCCCATGTCACATCAGGGGTTCCCCCTTCATGTCAGAAGTCCAAATCAAATCAGAGTTCCCACTTCACATCAGAGATCCTCCCGTTGTATCAGAGCCCCCCATCACATTAGAGGTCCCTCATCACATCAAAGCCCCCATCACATCAGAGCTCCCCTTCACATTTGAGGCCCCCCATCATATCAGAGCTCCCTTCACATCAGAGCCCCCCAATATAGGAGAGCCCCCCCATCACATCAAGGGTTCCATCATTACATCAGAGCCCTCCTTAAGATCAGAAGCTCCATTACATCAGCGTCCCCCCAATATAGGAGATCCCCCCCATCACATCAGAGTCCCCCATAACATTAAAGGTTACATAATAACATCAGAGCCCTCCTTAAGATCAGAAGCTCCCATTACATCAAAGTCCCCCCAATATAGGAGAGCCCCCCCCCCCATCATATCAAAAGGTTCCCCCATCACATCAGAGCTCCCATCACATTAGAGGTCCCTCATAACATCAGAGTCCCCCCAATATAGGAGAGCCCCCCCCCATCATATCAAAGGTTCCCTCCATTACATCAGAGTCCCCCAATATAGGAGAGCCCCCCCGTCATATCAAAGGTTCCCTCATTACATCAGAGCTCCCCATCACATTAGAGGTCCCTCATAACATCAGAGTCCCCCCAATATAGGAGAGCCCCCCCATCACATCAAAGGTTCGCTCATTACATCAGAGGCCCCCAATATAGGAGAGCCCCCCCCGTCATATCAAAGGTTCCCTCATTACATCAGAGCTCCCATCACATTAGAGGTCCCTCATAACATCAGAGTCCCCCAATATAGAGAACCCCCCCATCACATCAAAGGTTTGCTCATTACATCAGAGCCCTCCTTAAGATCAGAGGCTCCCATCACACCAGAGTACCCCATGACATGGTCCCTCTATTACATCAGAGTTCTCCATCACATCAGAGGTTCCCTAATAACATCAGAGCCCTCCTTAAGATCAGAAGCTCCCATTACATCAAAGTCTCCCCAATATAGGAGAGCCCCCCCGTCACATCAAAGGTTCCCCCATCACATCAGAGCTCCCCATCACATTAGAGGTCCCTCATAACATCAGAGTCCCCCCCAATATAGGAGAGCCCCCCCCCGTCACATCAAAGGTTCCCTCATTACATCAGAGCCCTCCTTAAGATCAGAAGCTCCCATTACATCAGCGTCCCCCCAATATAGGAGATCCCCCCATCACATCAGAGTGCCCCCATGACAGAGTCCCCTCACATCAAAGGTTTCCTCATCACATCAGAGCCCTCCTTAAGATCAGAAGCTCCCATCACATCAAAGTACCCTCATAACAGAGTACCCTATAACATCAAAGGTTTCCCCAACGCATCAGAGACCCCCTTAACAGCAGAGGCTCCCATCGCATCAGAGTACCCCCATGACATGGTTCCTCTATTACATCAGTGTCCCCCATCACATCAGAGGTTCCCCCCTTCACATCAGAAGTCCCCCCATCTCATCAGAGCCCCCCTTCACATCAAAGTCTCACTTTCTGTCGGAGTCCCCCTTTACAGGAGAGCCCCCTTATCACTTCAGAGTTCCCCCATCATAGAGCTCCCCAGACACACAGCCCCCCCCCCCCATTATCACAGAGCCCCTGACAATCATTTAGTACCTCATCATAGGCCCCCAATCCTGGGCAATCTGTGTCCTGTGCCCGCAACACCCTGGGGGGGAACCCAAACATCACCCCCGGGCTGAGATACACTGGGGTAAACTACAAGCGCATGCAGAACCCGAGACATCACCGGAAAGATAAAACACTCTTAGAATCTAAGGGATCTAGGAAGTGAGATTTACATTTGAGAACAATAGCTCATTATTATTATTGACATAACCACCACCCCAAAAACACTCACGGCGGTCCCTGCTCTGATCCCGACTCTCTCGCCCTCCAGCTGTGCACAGAATAATCACATCCCCGTGTTTCCTCTTATGGGTCACACACACCCCAGGTGGGTCACACCTCTCTTATCTATAGTAGTGCCGTATTTACACAACTGAAACAACCTCGCTACAAAGTAACACTCGCACCGCGCTTCGCACAACACACTCTGACCAATGGCAGGAAGAAGAAGGGGCTCACAATCAGGTCTGCCTCCAGTACAGTGAATTTGATTGGTTTTGCTGGTCGATAGAAATCAATCTCTGCTAACATCCGGGAACCTTCTGTATGATGTTCTAGTGGGTGAAGTGTAATCGGATGATTTCCATCGGGAAGCATTAGTTGAGATTTACTAAAATTGGAGCATTCAGTAACTGGTGCAGCGGTGCATGGTAGCCAATCAGCTTCTAACGTCAGCTTGTTCAGTTAACCAGTGAAGGACCGGAAGTATTTACCCACCTTAAAGTAATTGTAAAGGAAAAATAAAAAAAAATAACAAACATGTTATACTTACCTCCACTGTGCAACTCGTTTTGCACAGAGTGGCCCCAAACTTGCTCTTTTGGGGTCCCTCAGCAGCTCTCACGGCTCCTCCCCTCATCGTATAAGCCCCTGGGAGAAGCGCTCTCCCGATAGGGTTACCTAGCGGGCGCGCTACTGAGTCCAGCATTTGGCGTCCATAGAGGCCGAATGCAGGACTCGGCCCCGCCCCCCCGACGCTCGCGTCATTGGATTTGATTGACAGCAGTGGGAGCCGATGGCTGCGCTGCTATCAATCTATCCAATCAAGAGCCGAGAACCCCGGGCAGAGAGACAGCGCGTCACCGCCGGGTCAAGTTCGAGGGTTCAGGTAAGTAAAACGGGGGGGGGGGGGGGGGGGGCTGGTCACTGCCAAGTGTTTTTTCACCTTAATGCATAGGATGCACAAGGGTTTACAACCTCTTTAATGACCAGGCCATTTTTTGCGATTCGGCACTGTGTCGCTTTGACTGACAATTGCGCGGTCGTGCGACGTTGTACCCAAACAAAATGTATGTCTTTTTTTACCACAAATAGAGCTTTCTTTTTTGGTATTTGATCACCTCTGCGGTTTTTATTTTTTGCACTATAAACAAAAAAAGAGCGACACTTTTGAAAAAAAAATAAAAAACTATATTTTACTTTTTGCTATAATAAATATCCCAAAATAAAGAAAAACAAAAAACAAATTTCTTCCTCAGTTTAGGCCGATACGTATTCTACATATTTTTTTGGTAAAAAAAAAAAAAAAAAAATCGCAATAAGCGTATATTAATTGGTTTGCGCAAAAGTTATAGCATCTACAAAATAGGGGATAGATATGCATTTGCAATATATGCTGTTTTTTTTATTATTTGACATTTTGTTCACTGTAAATTTATGTTAATTCACATTGTAGGACCCTAAAAGATCCTATACACTTTATATATATTTAGCGCTGCACTTTTTATGTTTTACTATAGATATATGGCATTTTTATTATTTCTTTATGGCGGCGATCTTCAATTTTTAGCGGGACTGCGACATTGCGGCGGACAGATCGGACACTTTTGACACTTTTTTGGGACCAGTGACATTTATACAGCGATCAGAGCTAAAAATAGCCACCGATTACTGTATAAATGTCACTGGCAGGGAAGGGGTTAACACTAGGGGGCGATCAAGGGGTTAAGTGTCCTCTAGGGGGGTGTTTCTAACTGTGGGGAGATCGGAGTGACTGGAGGAGGAGACATATCGCCGTTCCTGATCACTAGGAACAGCAGATCTCTCTCTACTCCCCTGTCAAAACAGGGATCTGTTTGTTTTACAATGACAGACCCCTAGAGCTTCTTAAAGCGGCCGACGTACAGTGACGGCGATTCGCGCAAGCCCTGCCAACCTGCCGCGGTACAACTGCGGCAGCTGGTTGGCAAGTAGTTAAACTATGATGATAAAACCTGGAAGCTGATTGGTTTCTATGCAGAGCTGCACCAGATTTTGCATGCGCCAGTTTTAGTAAATCTCTCTATTAGTAACGTTGGCGATCAGTGACTTATAGTGGCACATCGGGCAATCTGACACTGACTGACACTTTGTGGGACCTGGCTAACTGCCACTGACATCTCCACACCTCCCAACATTTTGAGATGGGAATGGGGGACACCTACTAGCAAACGTAGGTAGGCATAAGACACGCCCCCTGTCACACCCCCTTAAAGGAGAATTAACAAAAAAAAAGGTTCAATAAATCTACAAGGGCTTTTTTTTACCACTACTATTCCTTTATATTGGCTTTTAAAATGTACAAATGCAGCCATTTAGAATTTGGATGAAAGGTTTAGCGCTGGGAAACACTTTTTGAAAGATAAAAAGTGCATTTTATATACAACTACAGTGGAACCTTGGATTACGAGTATAATCCGTTCCAGGAGAATGCTTGTAATCCAAAGCACTCGCATATCAAAGCGAGTTTCCCCATAGAATTCAATGGAAACTAAGATAATTCGTTCCGCATTGACTTCTATTGCATGCAATACCGCATGTGGCCAGAGGTGGGGAGGCGCCGGAGAGCCTCGGAAATACTTGGTGGGCAGCTTGGCTGAACTCGGAAACGGAGTATTTCCGAGTGTTGCCGAGTATTTCCGAACGGCTCCGAACCGTTCCGAGTGTCTGCGGCGCCCCCGCACCGATGGCCAAATGTGGTACTGCACACTCCATCAGCTTGAATTCTGCTCGTTTTGCGAAACAATACTCGCAAACCGAGTCAGAATTTAAAAAAAAAAAAGTTGCTTGTCTTTCAAAACGCTCGTTAACCAAGGTTCCACTGTATATAGATCAGATCAAAATGAGGGACAAATGAGGGGGAGAGTCCGTGCCACCTGGACGGCTGTCTGGGTGGATGTGTGTCATATCGCCCTGGGCTGCTAGGCCAGAAACCTAAGGCCTATCCCGGGGACCGGCGGGTCCCAGGCCATAAATCATTGGCCAGGAAACAATGATCTACATGTGCTGTAGCCAGTGACTGCAAAATCACATACAGTATCTTACAAAAGTAAGTACACCCCTCACATTTTTGTAAATCTTTTATTCTATCTTTTCATGTGACAACACTGAAGAAATGACACTTTGCTACAATGTAAAGTAGTGAGTGTACAGCTTGTATAACAGTGTAAATTTGCTGTCCCCTCAAAATAACTCAACACACAGCCATTAATGTCTAAGCCGCTGGCAACAAAAGTGAGTACACCCCTAAGTGAAAATGTCCAAATTGGGCCCAAAGTGTCAATATTTTGTGTGTTGGGTGTGTTTAGGACAACTCATGGGGCCCCCAGGCTTACAGATGGCCAACACGCGGCAGTCATATTTCTTAGGGGAAGGGCGCCAAGCTTGGCGACATGCAGAGTGGCAGGAGACATAGAGCTGGTGACCCAGTAAATTCACCAGGAGCCTCTCATGGGCAGTGCCACCTTAACAGCATCATGGGCCGCCGGGCAAAATACTGCACTGGGACCCCTACCAGGGAGATGAAGACCTGTGGCATGCATAGTGCACCATGGCGAACCATGGGCATGGCCAGTGGGAGAGTCCTATAGGAGGATTGAACAGAATCTGCACCTGCTGTATACAATGCAAACATACCACAGACCTTGTACCCATAAAATTCTACTTTCTGTGTCATAACTGATAATCTCACAGACACAAATAAATCAGTCAAAGGATCATTTGTTTTTAAAATAAATGTTTCCATTATATACTGTATGTTTTTTATGCACAAAAAAAGGATATTTTTGTCTTACTGAGGCAACATTACAGAAGAACTTAATTAAAACCAGCAACTGTTGAGACAATGAACACCTTGGTCAGGTCTTTGTACAGTATAATGTATAGAGTACAGGGGTCAGGGGTAAGTAACAAACAAAACATATAGAATACAGCAGTCAGGATGAGCGCCACGCTCACATCAGAGTCCTCCCTTACACCAAAGTCCCAACATTCTCCCTATACATCACAGTCCGCAGAGTCCCACCCTATGGCAGAGCCCCCAAAATGCCACCTTACAGCAGAGCTCCCAGAGTGCCACGTTACGGCAGAGCCCCCATTGTGCCACCCTACGGCACAGCCCCCAGTGTGCCATACTACGGCACAGTCCCTAGATTGCCGCCCTACGGCACAGCCCCCTGAGTGCCGCCCTACGGCACAGCCCCCAGTGTGCCACACTACGGCACAGCCCCCAGTGTGCCACACTACGGCACAGCCCCCAGTGTGCCACCCTACGGCACAGCCCCGAAGTGCCGCCCTACGGCACAGCCCCCAGTGTGCCACCCTACGGCACAGCCCCCAGTGTGCCACCCTACGGCACAGCCCCCCATGTGCCACCCTACGGCACAGCCCCCAGTGTGCCACACTACCGCACAGCCCCCAGTGTGCCACCCTACGGCACAGCCCCCAGTGTGCCACCCTACGGCACAGCCCCCCCATGTGCCACCCTACGGCACAGCCCCCAGTGTGCCACACTACGGCACA
Organism: Lithobates septentrionalis; assembly: GCA_037952835.1. Lineage (NCBI taxonomy): Eukaryota > Metazoa > Chordata > Amphibia > Anura > Ranidae > Lithobates > Lithobates septentrionalis. The sequence continues at coordinate 11,748 of JBBDGP010002237.1, forward strand.
GCCCCCCATGTGCCACCCTACGGCACAGCCCCCAGTGTGCCACCCTACGGCACAGCCCCCCCATGTGCCACCCTACGGCACAGCCCCCAGTGTGCCACACTACGGCACAGCCCCCCATGTGCCACCCTACGGCACAGCCCCCAGTGTGCCACCCTACGGCACAGCCCCCAGTGTGCCACCCTACGGCACAGCCCCCCCATGTGCCACCCTACGGCACAGCCCCCCATGTGCCACCCTACGGCACAGCCCCCCATGTGCCACCCTACGGCACAGCCCCCAGTGTGCCACACTACGGCACAGCCCCCTGAGTGCCACCCTACGGCACAGCCCCCAGTGTGCCACCCTACTGCACAGCCCCCGAAGTGCCGCCCTACGGCACAGCCCCCAGTGTGCCACCCTACGGCACAGCCCCCAGTGTGCCACCCTACGGCACAGCCCCCAGTGTGCCACCCTACTGCACAGCCCCCAGTGTGCCACACTACCGCACAGCCCCCAGTGTGCCACACTACGGCACAGCCCCCAGTGTGCCACCCTACGGCACAGCCCCCAGTGTGCCACCCTACGGCACAGCCCCCAGTGTGCCACCCTACGGCACAGCCCCCTGAGTGCAACCCTACGGCACAGCCCCCAGAGTGTCACCCTACGGCACAGCCCCCAGAGTGTCACCTTCCATCAGTATCCCCTTACACACACCTTTGCACCTTGGTGTGAGTGCTTGGTGTGGTAGGCAGCTGGCGGGAAAAGGCTTTTTTAAAAAAAAATGCACATGTTGCAGGCTCTGAACTGCACAAGGGAGTCATAGAGGCAGCAGAATACTGAACTGCTGTGGTTGGCCTCAGATCGGGCAGTGGGGCATGTGAATAAAAGCCATGCTTGATGTGTGCCATGATATCACTGTACAGGTGTGCACCCAGACCTGCCCTGCTGCCTGATCTAAAACCGAGCTCAGCAGTGCACCATTCAGCTGCCTCCGAATGGCAACAAGTGGATTTTTCGCGGGTACGGGATAGTTAGATCGACTTCTGTTGAGCGGCAGTGGGCACACATGGACAGTACACAGACGCATGCATGCACAGTATACACACAGACGCACGCATGCACAGTACACATAGACATACAGTCACACATACATATAGTATACATATACACAGTATACACACACAGTATACACACACCAGCTCTTTTCACTCAATGATGGAACACAATGCTGCTGCCTCCATCTCTTGGCATGCTGGTGCTTGTAGTGCCCCAGAGGCTCACATACACAGGAAGTGGTAATACAGGAGAGGGGGAGACTGTGCCTGTGTACTGGTGAGCAGGTAAAGAGTAGGGCTGTGTAGCAGAGATTAGGTGAAACATTCAGAACATGTTCTTCCCCCAGAAGCAGTGCACTTCTCCTCCAATGGATAATCAATCTAATTGCTTCAGAGACAGGCCTACTAGAGGAAACACAGCCTCCCCCCTGCTCACCAGGGTAAACCACTGACAAGAATACATTTAGTTCAGCTTACCTTATGTAGCGCTGACAATTTTTGCCTGTCTTTTTAATGTAATGTTAAAAGTATGGACAATGCATGCTTTGGTATTTGGCACCATCTAGTGGCCAAAATGTGAAATGGACTTCATTTTTACATTCTGTTTCAAGAACATGGAGAAATGTTACAGGAATGTTTTTGTACATTTTACAATGACCTACCTACCCACAATGCCAAGTGACCTACACATGGACACTCAGCACTGAACTGCATGATGGGTAGGTTATAAAAGGCCCAGTGCAGCCATCCTGGGTCTCTTCTGGACGCGTGGCCTGCCCACAAGGACCTGCGAGGAGGTGTTCCGGAGAGCGCGGCCTACACCTGCTGCGGAGCGGCGCGATCATCGACTGTTTTGTACCAGCGAGCTGGAAAGACGGTGTGACACAACTGGGAGGAATCCAGAGGTACCTGTCGGAGCCATCAGAGGGTCCCGGTCCATCTTGCAGAGCAGAGCGGTGTAACGGCGCCGGCTGGTGAGGAGCAAGACTGAGTGCACCGGAGGGAGCTGTTCTATTCATTCTCCAGACCTGGTTGGGTGAGAGGGCTGCTGCCCATAGTTTCTTAGTGCACTTTTATACACCTAAACTTTTAGCACAGTGTTGCTGGGACCTGTAGTCCCACAGAGAAGATCTTAAGTAAAAGGACTGAGTTTGAACAGACCTCAAGCCTGCCCTTCACTGTACTACTGACACTGTGTTATTTAAAGTCAATTGCACTGGAGGCAGTTGCAGGTGTACTGCACTGCAAAAATAGTTTCAACATTCATTTTCCTTAAATCTTGGTTTGTTGAACTGTTGGATTACAATTAGTACTACACAAATAGCTAGCAGAAGAAAGAAAAGGACTGCATCTCTCATTACAAGGCCTTGCATCCTATTGATTATCAGAGGGACTGCATTATAAAGCAGGGGGAGCTCCCTAGGAATTGTGTTGTGCTTCACTGAATAACACTTGTCTTCTTGTGGTTACCAGAGCGTACTGGAAGTGGGAAGGTGCCCAGAGTTAAGGTGTTTTCGCTCTGGGCATTGGTCCCACTTGGAGACGCACTTCCAGGGGTCAGTTAAGACAACCTCATGTGTACAGACTGTTGTGAAAAAACCTTTTGGGCTGTTGCATTAGGTTTGTGTGACAGTTCAACTACTGCAATTACTATTTTATGTCAGTTTCAGTAAAAATACGTTCCTGGTTAAGTACAATTGGTGTGGAGTGTTGTTCCTTTTCTAGCAGGTGGAACATCGGATACCTAGGTAATAACAAAGGTGTACTATTGTTGTATTGCACATTGTGGGGTTATCCTTTACTATACATAATTTTTTTTCAGATGGAAAATGTGTGATAGGACCTTGTTGTCAGAAATTCCGACCGTGTGTGGGCTCCATCACACATTTTCCATCGGATTTTCTGACACACAAAGTTTGAGAGCAGGATATAAAATTTTCCGACAACAAAATCCGTTGTCGGAAATTCCGATCGTGTGTACACAAATCCGACGGACAAAGTGCCACGCATGCTCAGAATAAATAAAGAGATGAAAGCTATTGGCCACTGCCCTGTTTATAGTCCCGACTTACGTGTTTTACGTCACCGCGTTCAGAATGATCGGATTTTCCGACAACTTTGTGTGACCGTGTGTATGCAAGGCAAGTTTGAGCCAACATCCGTCGGAAAAAATCCTAAGATTTTGTTGTCGGAATGTCCGAACAAAGTCCGACCGTGTGTACGGGGCATAAAACTGCACCACAGCTGTGTCAAGGGGATTGAGCCAAGTAATTGGGGGTGTAAGAGCGGAGTACAGCTATAATCTCGGGATTTTTACAAACTGTCCCTGGTTTTATTGAGGCTGGCAACCCTCATGGGGCCCCCTAGTGACCCCGGGCACTCGGGCAGTGCCCGAATGGTCAGTCCACCCCTGGTCTTAGGCTATTTCCTCTACGGTAAAGTGTAGAGTGACAATCATCCCCAAAAACTAACTTTCTAACGTGCAATGTGCATGAAACTATAAAAACCCCACAGCTGCTGTAACACCCACAGTGATTCACCACATCAATTTAAACAATTATTTCCTTATAGTGCAGCGCTGTATAACCTCTAAATCATTATATAAAACACCAATGAATACAATTAGAATAAATGAAATACCCCTGACAATATTTTCTTATCCAAGTAATTAATACCACAGTGCAACCAGTCCATATATATATATATATATATATATATATATATATATATACACACATACATATATATATATATATATATATATATATATATATATATATATATATATATATATATATATATATATATATACACACACACACACACACACACACACACACACACACATATATATATATATATAAATATAATTCATATGTTGAAAAACATCAATGTTGGTGAAGAACCAGTTCATATATACAGTGCCTTGCAAAAGTATTCAAAATTATTCACCCCCCTTGGCTTTTTACCTATTTTGTTACATTACAGCCTTTACTTCAATGTTTTTTTAATATGAATTATATGTGAGGGATCAGAACACAATAGTCTAAGTTGGTGAAGTAAAATTAGAAAAATATATACATAAAACTATTTTTCAGAAATAAAAAAAATGATAATTGGCATGTACGTATGTATTCAGCCCCTTTGTTTTGAAGCCCATAAAAAGTTCTGGTGCAACCAATTACCTTCAGAAGTCACATAATTAGTGAAATGATGTCCACCTGTGTGCAATCTAAGTGTCACATGATCTGTCATTACATATACACACCTTTTTGAAAGGCCCCAGAGGCTGCAACGCCTAAGCAAGAGGCACCACTAACCAAACACTGCCATGAAGACCAAGGAACTCTCCAAACAAGTAAGGGACAATGTTGTTGAGAAGTACAAGTCAGGGCTAGGTTATAAAAAACAATATCCAAATCTTTGATGATCCCTAGGAGCACCATCAAATCTATCATAACCTAATGGAAAGAACATGGCACCACATCAAACCTGCAAAGAGACGGCCACACACCAAACCTCACGGACCGGGCAAGGAGGGCATTAATCAGAGAGGCAGCACAGAGACCTAAGGTAACCCTGGAGGAGCTGCAGAGTTCCACAGCAGAGACTGGAGTATCTGTACATAGGACGACAATAAGCCGTACGCTCCATAGAGTTGGGCTTTATGGCAGAGTGGCCAGAAGAAAACCATTACTTTCAGAAAAAACAAAATGGCATGTTTTGAGTTTGGGAAAAGGCATGTGGGAGACTCCCAAAATGTATGGAGGAAGGTGCTCTGGTCTGATGAGACTAAAATTTAACTTTTTGGCCATCAAAGAAAATGCTATGTCTGGTGCAAACCCAACACATCACATCACCCAAAGAACACCATCCCCACAGTGAAACATGGTGGTGGCAGCATCATGCTGTGGGGATGTTTTTCAGCAGTCGGGACTGGGAAACTGGTTAGAGTTGAGGGAAAGATGGATGGTGCTAAATACAGGGATATTCTTGAGCAGAACCTGCACCACTCTGTGTGTGATTTGAGGCTAGGATGGAGGTTCACCTTCCAGCAGGACAATGACGCCAAACACACTGCTAAAGCAACACTTGAGTGATTTAAGGGGAAAGATGTAAATGTGTTGGAATGGCCTAGTCAAAGCCCAGACCTCAATCCAATAGAAAATCTGTGGTTAGACTTAAAGGTTGCTGTTCACAAGCACAAACCATCCAACTTGAAGGAGCTGGAGCAGTTTTGCAAGGAGGAATGGGCAAAAATCCCAGTGGTAAGATGTGGCAAGCTCATAGAGACTTATCCAAAGCGACTTGGAGCTGTGATAGACGCAAAAAGTGGCTCTACAAAGTATTGACATTTAGGGGGGTGAATAGTTATGCACATTGACTTTTTCTGTTATTTTCTCCCATTTGTTGTTTGTTTCACAAAAAAAAAAAAAAAAAAAAAAAGAAGACATCTTCATAGTTGTGGGCATGTTCTGTAAATTAAATGATGCAAATCCTCAAACAATTCATGTTAATTCCAGGTTGTGAGGCAACAAAAGATGAAAAATGCCAAGGGGGTGATTACATTTGCAAAGTACTGTAACAGTGTGTAAAACCATCCACTGCTGTGCTCATCCGTCCTCACTGGGATCAGTAACATGTGCACACCATCACCAGCCAAATTGCTTGCTCACCTCAAAGATGAGTTAAAAAACTCAAATATTGGTCACTCCTTTACTCCTTCACGATCTCTCTACTCCACGCCAATGTATATGTGATTAGTATTCTGTATCACTGGAGAAATTACATCCGATGTAATTAGGTGGAGCACTGGGGCCTGTAATGGTTTCACTATAGGGCCTTGTCCCAATCAATACAGTGCTGCCACCGCAAGCCTGGTGGTAACAATGACACACCCAACTTAGTGATGTTTAAAAACCAATGGGTGATAAGGCAGTAGAGGGCCCGCCAGCCAACTCTTGGAGACACCGGAAGCCCAATTCTGGAGGCTATGGAGAGCTCAGTCCCTGGGACACTGCGAGCCCAATCTTGGGGACACTGGAGGGTCAGTTCAAAGAACACAGGGAGCCCAATCCTAAAGACACTGGGGGCCCAATTTTGGGGGCACTGAGGGTCCAATTCTAGGGACACTGGGAGCCTAATCATGGGGAGAATTGGGGCCCAATCCCAGGAAGACTGGTAGCCCAATGACAGGGACAAAGGGGCCCAGTACCAGAGACACTGTGGGCCCAATCCTGAAAAAACTAGCGGCCCAATCACAGAGAAACTGTGAACCCATTCCTGAGGACAGAGGGGGGGGGGGGCAATACTGGGGACAGTAGGGGCCCAATCTCAGGAACACTGAGGGCCCAATTATAAAAAACTGTGCACCCAATGCTGAGGATATTGGAGGCCCAATTTTGGGGACACTGGAAGCACAGTCCCAGGGACACTGGGGGCCAACCCCAGGGATACTGGCAACAACTGGTAAAAAACGCAAAAGTAGAACCATATTAGACCAATGTAGGAGAAACAGCACAGCCCACAGCAGGAAATGAGGCCCAAAACAGTGGTTCTCAACTCCTGTCCTCAGAACCCACTAACAGGCCAGGTTTGAAAGATAACTGAAATACGTCACAGGTGATATAATTTGCTGCTCAGTGATTGCAGTATTCTAGTTTGCATCTCCCCAAGGTAATACTTAAAATCAAATCTGGCCTGTTAGTGGGTCCTGAGGACAAGTTGAGAACTACTGCCCTAGAATCATCTTCAGTCATTATAGTGGCTCTCCGATATGGCTTCGTACAAAGTCTACTCAAACATCATCTAGGCTGCACCCCCCACCTTCGAGTAGCTCTTTATAACATCCACAAAGTTTCCTGCTAGGCTTCACAGTATCTCCACCGGAACCAATGTGGCAGAATTTCCTCAGCTCAGGCTATGGCACAGAACTGCTACCAACCAGCACAGTCTTCCCCCTCCATGTCTTGGGAATTATTTCCACATGGCACCACCCAAGCGGACCTCATCTTACTTAGCTCCTCCCCATCACTGCCCTGTACACACCATCTGGGTCCAACTAGCCCCATTGGGGTAAATGGTGGCCCTGTCCAGTAGCTGGTCTTGTAGGGCTTCATGGGGGTGTCACATAGTCCTTGCGCAACAAGTAGTACTGAACTCTCCCTGCACAACTCAGGCAGCCAGATCTCAAACTTCCCCATTTCTGTGCCAAGTCACAGGTAAGGATCCACTCTCAAGAGCCTCCCACACCAATCACTGCTCTCTCTATGTAAACCTGTCATAACAGTAGACGTTCTATAGGTGGCTGGCCATGTCACAATCTCTATTTTCATACTCAGTAAAGCGTTTTCCACACATGATTGTTCATCCTGGAATTTTCTATTTTCAGATTTTACGCAAAATAGTGGAAAAAACTTCTGAGGCTGAAAGTCATGAGTCACCCGGAGGCGACTGTAATATGAGGGAATGTGTCATACTTTGTGTAAAAAAAAGGAACGCCACGTCACATGCCCAGGAAATCTCCATAAGGCATGGCCACTGTGCAAGATGCTTCTACACTGTGTGGCCAGAAAAAAAAACCCTGCTCAGTACCTCACTGGACCAAATTGGCCATGATAACAGCTACCAGACATCCAGGGATCTCCTCCAGGATCTTATAGGGTCCCAGTGTTAAAAATGACTGTGCAGCCATTACTGCAATCTGCCCAGGTCCGGTGGATGTATTATCTGGTGGTTGCCCAGGTCCAGCGGATGTATGGTCTAGTGGGTGCCCGGGTCCAGTGAATGCATGGTCTGGTGGGTGCCCAGGTCTGGTGGATGTTTGGTCTGGTGGATGCATGGTCTGGAGGGTGTATGGTCTGGTGATTGCCCAGGTCTGGTGGGTGTATGGCCTGGCGGGTGCCCAGGTCTGGTGGATGTATGGCCTGTCATGTGCCCAGGTCTGGTGGATGTATGGCCTGGCATGTGCCAAGGTCTGGTGGTTGTATGGCCTGACGGGTGTCCAGGTCTGGTGGGTGTATGGTCTTGTGGGTGCCCAGGTCTGGTGGATGTATTGCCTGGTGGGTGCCCAGGTCTGGTGGATGTATGGCCTGGTGGGTGCCCAGGTCTGGTGGATGTATGGCCTGGTGGGTGTCCAGGCCTGGGGGATGTATGGCCTTGTGGGTGCTCAGGTCTGGTGAATGTATGGCCTGGCGGGTGCCCAGGCCTGGTGGTTGCATGGCCTGGTGGGTGTCCAGGGCTGGTGGGTGTATGGTCTTGTGAGTGCCCAGGTCCTGTGGGTATACGTTCTCCTCTATGGATGAGCTCATCCCAGGGAAGTCTTTGTGATGCATTGTACATTCTGATTTAGGCCTGAATGCAAGCAGTGGGCGGGCAGTGGGAGGAGTTATGCAAATATCAAAATGGCTCAATGGCTGGGTGCCAGTCTTGAGGAGTGGGGGTGTAAGTGGGGTGCAGTGAAAATAACACACTCAGTCCCAGTGTGATGAAAATACTTGTATTGAGATAATGCAAAGACAGTTCACAAACACTGGGTGGGAAGGCAGCACAGCCAGGAACACTCACACTTCAGCCAAAATGACAGCGCCTGTTGAGAGGGACAGAATGCGGTCTGGCCGTCTTGTGCCCAAGTAGGAAGGTGTCCAAGGAAGTTGCAAGACCTACATTTTTCCTTATATAGTTACATAGTAGGTGAGGTTGAAAAAAGTACATCAAGTCCAACCTAAGTGTTTGATTATATGTCAGTATTACATTGTATATCCCTGTATGTTGTGGTCGTTCAAATAGTTTGTATAGTAAACATCTATGGGGAACTGTGTCAAATGCTTTTGCAAAATCCAGATACACAACATCTACGAGCCTTCCTTTATCTAGATGGCAGCTCATAGAAGACTAATAGATGTGTTTGGCAAGAATGATTCTTCATGAACCCATGCTGATTACTGCTAATGATGCGAATGAAGAGCTTGCATACTATTGAGGTTAGGCTAACTGTTCTGTAATTCCCCGGGATGTATTTTGGCCTTCTTTTAATTATTGGCACTACATTGGCTTTTCTCCAATCAGCTGGTACCATTCCAGTCAGTAGACTGTCAGTAAAAATTAGGAACAATGGTCTGGCAATTACTTCACTGAGTTCCTTAAGTACCCTTGGGTGCAAGCCATCTGGTCCCGGTGATTTATTAATGTTAAGTTTCCCAAGTCTATTTCTAATTCCGTCCTCTGTTAGCCATGAGGGTGCTTCCTGTGATGTGTCATGAGGACAAACACTGCAGTTTTGGTTACTGAAGCCCCCCCGATTCCCTAGTGAAGACTGAGGAGAAGAAGAATAAATTTGATACCTTCGCCACCCCCCCATCCTTTGTAACCAGATGTTCTTCTTCATTCTTTATGGGGCCAATATGGTATGCCAACCCTTTTTTACTGTTTATATACTTAAAGAATTTTTGCGGATTTTTTTGCTCTCCTCCGCTATGTGTCTTCTGTTTTTATCTTAGTCGCCCTAATGCACCCTTACATATCTTGTTGCATTCTTTATAAAGTCTGAATGCTGACGATGATCCCTCAGCCTTGTATTTTTTGAAGGCCTTCTCCTTTGCTTTTTTTATGCATTTTTACATTAGAGTTAAGCCATCCAGGACTTTTGTTCGCTCTTTTAAATTTATTTCCCAATGGGATGCACTGGCTAATGCCCTTATTTAATATGCTCTTAAAGCAAACCCATCTAACCTCCGTGTTCTTTGTCTCTAAGATTTTATCCCAATTTATGCCTTCTAGCAAGGTTCGTAGTTTAGGGAAGTTGGCTCTTTTGAAATTCAGTGTCTTTGTGTTCCCCTTATGTTTCCCATTTGTGTGATTTATACTGAAACCAATTGACCTGTGATCGCTGTTTCCTAAATTGCCCCGTATTTCCACATCCGTGATCAGGTCTGTATTGTTGGTAATCATTAGGTCTAGTAACACTTTGTTTCTAGTTGGTGCGTCTGCCATCTGACCCATGAAATTGTCCTGCAAGACATTTAGGAACTGGGGAGCCTTAGACGAATGCGTATTTCCCTCCGCCCAGTCTATGTCTGGATAATTAAAATCCCCCATTATGATAACACTTCCCATCCTTGCTCCTCGAGAACCTTTTCCTGCTGCTAGTTCTGTCCCTACCAAAATGCACACCAAACCCAGGAGCCAGGGCCTTAAAAAGGCTCTGCCTGACTCAAAATGGCTGCTAGAGTCACCTGGGGTTGCAGCATCCAATAGGATGGCTTCCCCAGTGATCCTGGAAACCATCCTGACTTCCTCTCCAACTGCAGTGCCGCTGCAAAAGGGTGCCACCTGCAGTGGAGAAAGTAGATTACACCTGCCTACAGACGTTTCCAGGCAGGCTGTAGCTGCATGCAGACTGCCTTAGTTAATGCTTACATGTTATGCTGAGCCTCCATGATTGAAAGAACTGAAATCCAAAAGACGAAAGGGGTGGAGACAGTGAGGCTGGGGAGGAAAGGGCTAGATAATGCTGGTCGTCCTCCAGCCAGGAAATTATGTAGGTTCTCTCTGACTTGCTGCAGCTTTTACTGCACTGGCCAATGATTGGCCAGTCCACATTCACACATGTATGATGTCACTGATGGTAGAAGTTTGCTTTATTGCTCACATTCAGTTGTTGCTTCTCTCAGACCCTAAATCTTCATCTCTCTGGAAAACCCAAATGTATCTTTATCTCAAAGCTTTCCCCTGGCTTTGCATCATAAAGAGGGATTACTGCAATTGAACAAAAAGGTATCAATGTATCAGATCTTCTGTCATTTCCACGGCAACCACAATTCATCCATCAGGTGTCCTATGCATATTATATGTTTATCCAACCCTGGGGCAGTTAACCTCCTCATGACCATAGCAGAAGTATTGATTATGGTTACCGCTTATCACATTATGATCTCCACCAGTTCACTGATGTTACAGTTTGGGGAGTGGATTGATGATCAATCATACTAAGAACCGCCCCCGAGGTACCCTCCAAGTGCAATCCAGGTTGAGAATCACTGCTTCAAAGGAATCCTGCAGTGAATGAAATATGGAGACTGGTGTTTATGATTATGTAGAACGCTGTCCATCAATCACCTTATGACTTCCCACCAGTTTACTGATGTCACAGTTTTGGGACATAAGCCCGGAAGGTAACCTTGAAGTGCACTCCAAGTTGAAGATCGCTGCTTATAATGTAGTGAATGAAATATGGAGACTGCTGTTTATAATTATGGAAAAGGTGGTCTACCGATCACCTAATGACCTTCCACCAGTTTACTGATGTCACAGTTTGTCGAGAAGATTGATGATCAGTTATACCAAGAACTGCCCCTGAGGTACCCCCCAAATGCACTCAAAGTTGATAATCACTCCTTAAAATGAATCCTGTAGTGGATAAAATATGAAGACTGTTGCAGTTTATGATTCTGGAGAATGCTGTCCATCAATCACCTTATGACCTTCCTCCAGCTTACTAATGTCACAATTTGGGGAGTGGATTGAGGATCAGTCGTAACCTTGAAGTGCATTCCAAGTTGAAATTCACTGCTTCATAGGAATGCTATAGTGAATGAAATATGAAGACTGCTGTTTATTTTTATGGAGAATGGTGTCCACCAATCACCTTATGGCCTTCCACAATCTGAGGAGTGGATTAAGGACCAGTCATACTAAGAACCGCCCCCAAGTTACCCTCCGAGTTGAGAATCACTGCTTCAAAGGAATCCTGTAAAAAATGAAATATGGAAACTGCTGTTGCTGAGCCCTTCTGTCATGTTGATCCTCTTGCTTTATTACTGAAGTCCCTGGGTTGAAACAAGCATGCAGTCAGCAAGGTCAGAACCTCAGATCTCGGTAGTTATTCTAAATCAATGCTTTAAAAAGTACAGAAGCCAGAAGACCCACATGACAGCCAGGAAACAAGCATTTTCAGGAGCAGGCAATAGAATCCTTCTTATTAATCTCAATTCGCATCTTTTTCTTGAAAATTGACAATTTTTATTGATTTTCCAAGGAAATAAGGAATTGGCAATGTAAGATACAAGGAAATACAGTTTTGTAGCAGCAATAGTACTTCTGGTATAAAATCAGCAAACAGATGATTGATGGTGAATAAAAGAAAAGAAAACTGCGCTCAGTAGATAAAAAGCAAAACAGACAGATACCAGCTGCGGTTACAAGTGTAGTCCACCAACAAAAATCAAAAATTAAGAAACCGCGCTAGAAAATGATGCAGGAGTCTAATATTAAAGTCCTATAATCATGAATGTATAGTCCCAATGTCACTCCGGATCAAATATTCTCCAAGCAAAATAATGATGGATAAACAAAGTTCAGCAAAAACACTCCAACTTCAGTTGTGCTTACCAGAAGTAAGTATATAAGGGCGAGTGGCTTAAACCCAGCCTGGGCCTTTAGATGTATACTCCAGATGGGACAGGAGGGGCGCCCTCATCCCGTGTATTTCATAGATATGGTGCAAAAAAATAAAAAATATATAGTGTAATATTGTTTTAACATATACACCACCAAACAAAAAAGAAAGAAAGTGACCGCCCACAAAAAACCTTAAATCACGTGTGGTCTTAAATCATATACTACATGGCTTAGCCATGTAGTATATGATTTAAGACCACACGTGATTTAAGGTTTTTTGTGGGCGGTCACTTTCTTTTTTGTTTGGTGGTGTATATGTTAAAACAATATTACACTATATATTTTTTATTTTTTTGCACCATATCTATGAAATACACGGGATGAGGGCGCCCCTCCTGTTCCATCTGGAGTATACATCTAAAGGCCCAGGCTGGGTTTAAGCCACTCGCCCTTATATACTTACTTCTGGTAAGCACAACTGAAGTTGGAGTGTTTTTGCTGAACTTTGTTTATCCATCATTATTTTGCTTGGAGAATATTTGATCCGGAGTGACATTGGGACTATACATTCATGATTATAGGACTTTAATATTAGACTCCTGCATCATTTTCTAGCGCGGTTTCTTAATTTTAGATGATTGATGGTGCAGATAAGTACAGAATGGTTCATTTAACAACCGTCAAGTGGCAACATCGTCAAATTATTATTCAGATAGTACAGCATTTATACCTTGTGTAACGAAACAAAAATAAATGGATAAAAGGGAAGAGTAAGATAGAGAAAGTGAGAAGGGGATAAGGAGTAGTAGAAAGTGAAGAAGAGGGAAGGGTAGCCATCTGCCTCCAGAGCATGGAATCTCTTGAAAGAGAAAAGGGAACCAGTCAAATGCAATGAAAAGGTAAGGAGCATTAAGTTATGGGGTTTTCGAAGAGGACCCAGAGTTCCCATATGCGATTATGCTTCTCAAGAGTATCATTCAGGGAGGCTGTCAGATATTGCATTCTCTTGACATCTCTGATCCTGAAGAGAGTGCAACTTGGATAATGAATGTGGTTCTCTCTGTTTCCATTTTAGGGCCACCAGACATCGTGCAGCAGTTAGTACGTACGACAAAAGTTTTTTGGACATTTTAGAGAGAGAGATCGGTGGGAGACCCAACAAAAAGGTCTTCGGATCAAAGGGCACTTCAGCATCAAAGATGGACTGGAGCAAGGAATGCACCATTTGCCAATAGGGAGGGCAGGTCCAATAGATATAAAATAGCGTCCCTCTATCTTTACAGCATCGCCAACAACGAAAATCAGCAGATGGATATATGGAGTGGAGCAGAGCCGGGGTCTGATACCAATGAAACAGAATCTTATATTGATTCTCTTTATAGAGCGTGCAAACAGAGCTCCTAGAGGCCTGAGACCATATGAGCTGCCACGTGTGTGGAGGTAAGTCCACACCCAGAGCCCGCTCCCACTTATCCATATATGCATGACGTGGTCCGGCTGGTGATAAATCCAGAGTTAAAAGCTGATAGGTTTGCGAGACCATACCTTTAGGGGACGAGCCCTCTAAGCACAGTTTTTCAAATTCAGTTAGAGGGAATTTGCATCTTTTTTTATGTTCATTATAGGCAAAATGTTTAGATATAAAGATGACGTAGAAATGTTGCTGTTTCTTTTTAATATCTTCCACATATGGAAATAAAAAGGCTCCATCTGCGGCAAAGGTGGGGTTTCTGTTTTTTTGGCGGCTTTATGTATAGCCTTCTATAAAGAGCCTTAGCTGGACGACGTCCCAAGAATAGAGATGGTGGTGCTCTGTTGCCACCTACCGGCATATTTATGCACTGCGTCTGTAGAGGGTGGTTATCCTTGCAGCACACTTGTGTTGAAGGCTTTTATTGGGTTTCTGTAGAAGGTTATGCACAAAGAACATTTCATCGCCTCGTTTCTCCCCTTGCTATCTTGGGAATGGCAGACTCTCCCAGATCTTGGGCGGATCACCTCAATATAATCCATGTCACTCACCCTGACAGTGGCTCCGCTGGGCATTGGGAGGAAGATGCCCAGAAGGGGCAGAGGAAGGGCAGCGCCATTTCATTCCTAAATATGAAAATTCACTGTGTTGTGCTACAAAAAAATTAAACATTAATACATATAGTGCCACCAATAAATATGTGAAAAAACAATTAATAAATAAATATATAAAAATTTCTAATTTATAAACACTGTGTTAATACAAATAAGGGTGTATAATAGAAAAGTTCCCAAATAGATAAATGGAAGGGGTCCTTTAAATGTGATTTTTGTGAATGCGAAAAACCGGTTCACTCCAAAGAAAAGTGCCAAATTAAATTCACAGCCTTCACCCATATAGTGGTAAGATGTAAGCTTACCAGATAAATATCATCCCCTAGTTAAAGAGAAGTCATAAATAGCAAAGCCAGTATAGTTAGGTGTCACTGGCGTCCTTCCCTTTCCTCCATAGAACCATTACATCACAATGTCATCCAGGCTGCCACCTCCGGTCCTCAGCCACATATACTCGGGGAAAAAAATAAATAAACAACACTCAACATAGCGTAGAAAGCTGTTTGCCTTTTTTCAAATAATTATTGCACTTCCATGTAGTAAAAAATGACTGTGCATTAAAAATATGACTAAAACCCGCATAGAGCAGCTACTTTCCGGGTTCCCTCCAATGCGCAATGACATCAGCAAATGGCTCCGCCCTATGCGGTTCGTTGTACAGGGCATCTTCTGGGGCATTTCATTCCTAACCTTCTCCGCAAACCAGCACCAAATGCTGAACCTCACACACATTAAGGGAACTTTATCAAGCAAATTAACGACAAATGGAGATACAAGTGGGCCTGAGTCTTTGCAACAGTTTTTATGTGAGCCCTGTGTCTGTAATCCCAGACAGCTAACAGGGACAGATTTTCACTGGACAGTGTCAAATTTACCACTGGAGATGACACTGATTTTCACTCAGGACAGATGAACAATTAAAAAGTGGTCGGGCCGGTTTTATTCTGTCACAGTGCTACTTAGGGCAGCGGAGATGGAATTTATGGATGAAGATGTCTCATTATAATAAATCTGTCTCAAATATGTCTCCTGTTCAGCATTGCCTGGTTGTGTGACAGAATTGATAAACATCCCCCATTTTGTTCTTTCCGCTTAGAGCCAGCCCAGTTTGTGACAGCGGTAGTCCCAGATCCCAATGCTGCTACTAGAATGTGATGTATTGCACACAGCTTATGGCACAACAATCTAAGGCACCAGCTGACTGAGATTAAACCTCACTGGGGAGGATTACCTGCTTAGTTACAGACATGGTAGCCCCCGCTGCGTGTTTTAACAGGAATGCACGCTGATCACAGCGTCTGCTGTTGCAATTATGTTTTCAAAGAACTATTTGTATTACGTGCTGCCACACTCAGACGGGAATGTAACAGAGTTTACAGTATGACAGCTTTCTTCAAGTAATTATGTTTTTTAATGTCTGTTACAACATTTAAAGATTAACAATTGTAAAATATTGTGAAAAGTGAAAAACAGTGTAAAAATACTTACACAAAAGATATTACCAGTTAGAAAACAGGCAACAGCAAAATACATGGGATTAAAAGTGAAAAGTGCATCCTCAAAAGGTGACGCAGGACCCCTGCAAAACTACATATACAGTTCCCCAATACCAAGGATTTGTGCTGGAGGTGTAAAAAGGCTGCAGGCACGATCCTGAACATTTTTTGGTCTTGCCCACTACTG
Source organism: Lithobates septentrionalis (assembly GCA_037952835.1). NCBI lineage: Eukaryota > Metazoa > Chordata > Amphibia > Anura > Ranidae > Lithobates > Lithobates septentrionalis. The sequence goes on from JBBDGP010002237.1 coordinate 27,947, forward strand.
CAGCCTTTCCGGAAGGAGGTCAGACTGATCACTCTAATGCCGCGTACACACGAGCGGACTTTACGGCAGACTTTCTGAATGAACGGACTTGCCTACACACAATCCACCAAAGTCCGTCGAATTCGTATGTGATGACGTACGACCGGACTAAAACAAGGAAGTTCATAGTCAGTAGCCAATAGCTGCCCTAGCGTGGCTTTTTGTCCGTCGAACTAGCATACAGACGAGCGGACTTTTCGACCGGACTCGATTTCGGCGGATTGATTTAAAACATGTTTCAAATCTAAGTCCGTCCAACTTTTGAGAAAACAAAGTCCGTTGGAGCCCACACACATCGAATTGTCCGACGAAATCCCGTCTGCCGGGCAAAGTCTGCCATAAAGTCCGCTCGTGTGTACGCGGCAAAACATGTATGGACATTTTTGTTTTCCATTGCCCAGCATTCTTCCTCCTACCCCATTCCTCAATATCCCTCAAGCAATATAAGAAATCTTACTACTGTACTGTACTTCATCATCTCTTAAACATAGCGAAGGCCTGCATCCCTTGGAAGGACATTAACTCTAGCCCACTGGTTTCGTAAAATAGAGGACATAAACCACACAAAGGACTTGGTCCTCTCGGCCTACAAAAATACCTGATTCCACCAAATTTGCTACATTTTCTCTGAGGAAGGGAAGGCCCGTTTGGCTAGAGATCCCATTACCCCAATTGGGGACTCCTCATTCAACCAGTCTAATGCCCACTGAGGGTGAGATTTTTTTTGTCTTCTTTCCTGTTCCTGCCTTCCCTTTCCCCATTTTGCCTAGAGCAGCCATTCTCAACCAGGGTTCCACGAGAGGTTGCTAGGGGTCCTTTGAGCTTTGGCTGATTGACCTTCCATCTGACAGTGCCTGTATAATTCCAAGACCAGGACCACTTGGCAGAGTCAGTGACATGACTAGTGATCTATTTGTCTGTAACGGCGGCTTTCTGAGCACCAATGTAAGAGGCATTTTCTCACTGAATTCTGAGGATTCTGTGGACACCGGTGTCCGGCTGGAGCCTCGCAGGGGATTTGCACTCGGGGTGATCAAAGGGACGGAGTGATTGTGCCTGCTGTGTCCAGTGTGCCGGATCTCGACCGCGGTGGTCACTGCCTGAGCCCGGTGCAGCCATTGTGATGAACCGCTAACCTAGTTGGGGCCCATCCAGCAGGAGCCACAATACTATACTGTGGACCTGCTATCAGGACTCTGTTTCCTGCAGCCACGGAAGTCCCAGAAGGCTGGAGAGGGCCTGGAATCATCCTTTAGATGTGGAGTGGAGTCAAGGCCCAGCGACTCCCCGGTGAACAGAGCGGACATTGGAGGAGAAGAGATTGTCTTGACCTGTGGTCTTGCCAGGGACCTGGCAACTGTGAGTATTGCCCAGCAGGAACCAGGTAAAGTCCCTAAGGTGCCGGCCAACTCTAAGCCCCTTGCCATCCTAGTCCAGAGGGTGCCAGTGTCAGGGGAAGGTGTGCCTTCAGGTGAGCTGGACAGAGAGAGCGAGGGCCAGGTCATTGATTGGGGTTCCCCCAGACTACAGGCTGAGTTTGGATCCCTAGAGAGACTGGCGGAGTGGTCATCCCCGGGTGAAAGCTCAGAAGAGGAGTGGAAAACTGGAGGATCTTAAATCCAGGAGGCCCGAATCTGGCCTTTATGGAAGAATGGCAAGAAGAAAGCCATTGTTGAAAGAAAGCCATAAGAAGTCGAAGTCCCGTTTGCAGTTTGCGAGAAGCCATGTAGGGGGGAAAGCAAACATGTGAAAGAAGGTGCTTTGGTCAGATGAAACCAAAATTAAACTTTTTGTCCTAAAAGCAAAACGCAATGTGTGGCGGAAAACTAACACTGCACATGACCCTGTACACACCATCCCCACCAACAATAAATAATGTTATGGGGATGCTTTTATTCAGCAGGGACAGGGAAGCTGGTCAGAGTTGATGGGAAGATGGATGGAGCCAAATACAGGACAATCTTAGAGGAAAACCTGTCAGAGTCTGCAAAAGATTTGAGACTGGGGCAGAGGCAGGGGTGGATCCGGGGGCGGGGGAGGCGCAATGGGGCAATTGCCCCCTCCCTGAGAAAATAGTGAGCATGCCGGTGGGTGAGCGGGCTGACAGGCCAGTCAGCGGGTGAGCGGAGCGAGTAGTCATGCCAGTAAGCGGGCTGATGGGTGAGTGGGAAGGCAAGACAGTGAGCTGGCCAAGGGGTGAGCGGAGCAGGCAATCATGCCAGTAACCGGGCCGATGGGTGAGTGGAAAGGCAGGACAGTAAGCAGGTGGGCGGGCATGAGAGCAGAGAGATGACATCATCTCACCGCTCACCCTGCATCACCACAGCTCACTATGCAGCCGCGGGCAGTAGAGAGATTACAACATTTCTCTGCTGTCTGTGACACTCTGCTGTCTGTGACACACTCAGGGCTCCCACTGATTCTGCATCATGGTGAGTTGAACTATTTCATTTTATATTACAATGTAATAATAATGTGCTTCAATCATCCTGACACCAAAACAACCATGGTGCCGTGATGATTGAAACAGTGGCGTCACTAGGGGGGCCAGAATGGGTCATGGCCCCCCCCCCAACATTATACTGTGCCCCCCAATTTAAAAAAACGGACACTGGGAATGCAGGGGACAGGTATGGACTGAACCGCCATATTACTGGCTCCGGCTCCACCTCCTGAGCCTACTCCTGGCCACTGGTTGCTAGAGCCGCCTTGCATCTAGCAACCAGTGACGTTAGAATCAGAGCCGGCATTGATAGCTCTCTCTCCTTTCTCTCCTCTCTCGCACGGAATGATGAGGAGACATAGCCAATCTGCTCCTTCTCTCCCTCCCCTCTCCTGTGTGTGTACCGTGGGAAGTGTGAGCTCCTTAGCTTCACACTTGACTTCCCTCGGAGCACACACAGTAGAGGGGAGGGGGAGAAGGAGCAGATCGGCTGTGTCTCCTCATCATTCCGTGCGAGAGAGGAAGGGAGAGAGAGCTATCAATGCCGGCTCTCGTGCTCTGAGCTGTTCCATGAGAGAGACGCTCACAGCTCAGAGCTATGCTGGAAGGCACATGGTGTGTCATCAGATTAGGCGACCCGTCAGAATGTGTAACGAAAGTGACATTCCGTTGCCGCCATCTTGCTACCCGCACTCCTCCATAGTAAGATCTTGAACTGGAAACAGATAAAATACGCTTACCAGAGGAAGTGGATTCGGATGCCGGTGACACCGAATCAAGCAGGCTCAGAGATCACAGATGGACAATGGTTGGTTACAGAAACCCCGGATCTCAAGGGGAATCTTTCCTCTGTAATCCAAATCGCGACTGCCGGTCCGAAAGGCCGAAGGGGGGTCCCAGCCACAGGAAAGTCTCCAAAGTATGAGTGGTTCCCAAAAAGATAGATGAAACGCCAATAGTGCAGATCAAATGACGTATTTTTATTGGATATCACCAATAATCAACAAACAATATAAAAAGCGTGATCACGTAAAAAACGATAAAAGCAAGTGTAGGGAAGAGTAAGGCTCGCCTTCTTCGTACAGAGTTCTCAGTGTCCCCCCTTAAATCAGGGTTTCCAGAGCATCCCTTATGTTAGAGGCCCCAGAGTTTTCCCTTACATCAGAGTCTGCAGAGTCCCCCCTTACAGTGAATGGGAACTCTGCGAGTTCAGATGTAAAAGGGGAACTATGTGGATTCTGATGTAAAGGGGGACCCTTGTTATTAACTTCATATGATTAGAAATGTTATTTAATAGCAAAATATATCTATAATTTATACTATAAAAAAAAAATTGCCATGCGCCGCTAAAGTCTTCGGGTTTGACTTGAAGAAAAGGTGGTAACCCTACCAGCGAAACTCCTGCCCCTCAGCCCGCCCCTATGTGTCCGGAGATCGGCAAACAGCATGCCAGTTGCAGGGCTAGAGGCTGTCATTCCCATGCCCTGTTTCGTCATATTTGGCGACCTGTCAGAAAGTGTAACGGAAGTGACGTTCTGTCGCCGCCATTACACCCCGCACTCATCCATAGTAAGGATACACTGAGAAGGGGGAAAGCAGACATCTTGTTACACCCACCGGAGTTTTGCATTTTACACTTATTTTTAACAGTAAAGTGAGTTTATATAGTGAAATACAGTACTGGTTTACATGTTTAATTTTAAAAGCAGCAAACTTCTGTCAGATTAGCAAACCTATGAGATGAGCACACTTGCCGCTGCTTTTAAAATTCAACATCTAACCAGTCAGATGCAATTCTAAGTACTGTGTTTCACTATAAAAACTCACTTTTTTTTTTTTTAACATAAGGAATGTTTATTGAAGCAATAGTAGTATGCACTTGTGAATAAAGCACATGTGCAATATACAGAAATACAATTGAGCAGGTTTCACATTTCAGGTTGGTACAAACATGTAAAGCAGGAAAATCAGTAAAACAACATACCTAGGTAACTACTTGTGCTTCTCGCGTTAAGACTAAGCAATTTATCATAGAGCCCACAGCAGATCTCGTAGAGACCAGTGGAACATCTGTACAGGTGAGACTGCCACCAAACTCCAGGAGCCCTTTGCAGAGGTAAAGGTTGGGGGGGGGGGGGGTGGTAAGGAAAGGAGGGGGAGGAAAGAGGGGGGGGAGGGGGCAACAGCCCAACAGGACCTCTGCCGGGTTAGCCCCCCCATATCAAAATTTTTGAAAAAACCTTATGCAGTTTGTTAGATCTTTGTTAGATCAGGTTGGATCAACCGTTGTTTGCGTTAGATCTCACACAGAAGAAGCAATTTTAACAGTTATTTGCTGGGGGGGGGGTACTAACCTGTCATCAGCCCCCCCTTATCAAAAAATTGACCAGTTAGCTATTTTGGAAGCTATTTGTTAGGTCCGGTAAGATCAAGTGGTTTTAACGTTAGATCTCACATGTTTAGAGACTTATTAAGTGATTAATGAGGGGGGGCTGGCCCCCCTTATCAAATTTTCCGGCCAAAAATCATTCAGGCTAATAGATATACGTTAGATCCGGGAAGATCAAGTGGCTTTAACGTTAGATCTCACATCATTTCAGAGATATTCTACATCAAAATAGAGATATTAGGTGGTACATATGGACAGGTAGCCCCCCCCCCCCCCCACACATGCAATTTTATGACCAAAAATCATTCAGGCTTATAGATAGTCGTTAGATCAAGTGGTTTTAATGTCTCTCTCTCACACAATTTGAGATATTCCACATAAAAAAAGAGTTATTAGGTGGTACATAAGGACGGGTTGGCCCCCCCTTATCAAATTTTCTGGCCAAAAATCATTCAGGCTAATAGATATTCCTTCGATCTGGTAAGATCAAGTGGTTTAATGTTAGATCTCACATAATTTCAGAGATATTCCACATAAAAATAGAGATATTAGGTGGTACAGAAGGTTCATCCATCTCCAACCGTCTCTGGATGGTCTCTGGAACCTTCTTTGCATGGTTCTTCAGCGGGTGCGTGTACTCTCTCCTCACACCTCCGTTCACCTCCCTGCCTCATGGTGATCTCTCCTCAGACCAACAAGCTTAGGTCTTTAGCTAGTCCTCCCTTCTTGCAAAGTAGGTTGGGCTTGGTAGTTCCGCCCTCTTTAGAAACGAATGGGGCCGTTTTTTGATGACACTTCAGGTCCCGTTAAAACCATTTGATCTTACCGGATCTAATGAATATCTATTATCTTGAATGATTTTTGGCCAGCAAATTGCATGTGGGGTGGCCAACCCGTCCTTATGTACCAGCTAATATCTCTATTCTTATGTGGAATATCTCTGAAATTATGTGAGATAACGTTAAAACCACTTGTTCTTACCTGATCTAGCAAATATCTATTAGCCTGAATGATTTTTGGCCAGAAAATTGCATGGGGGGGGGGGGGGGGGGTTGCAACCCGTCCTTATGTACCACCTAATATTTCTATATTTATGTGGACTATCTCTGAAATTATGTGAGATCTAACGTTAAAACCACTTGATCTTACGGGATCTAACGAATATCTATTAGCCTGAATGATTTTTGGCCAGAAAATTTGATAAGGGGGGCCTCATTAATCACTTAATAAGTCTCTAATTATGTGAGATCTAACGTTAAAGCCACTTGATCTTACTGGATCTAACAAATAGCTTCTAAATTGCTAACTGTTTGGTGAATTTTTTGATAAGGGGGGGCTGATGACGGGTTAGCCCCCCCAGCAAATAACTGTTAATATTGCTTCTTCTGTGTGAGATCTAATGCAAACAACGGTTGATCTAACCTGATCTAACAAAGATCTAACAAACTGCATAAGATTTTTTCAAAAATTTTGATATGGGGGGGCTAACCCGACAGAGGTCCCAACAGGGGAACAGCTTCGGGAGTACAAGGGGAACAAGGGAGGGGAGAGGGGAAGCATCAGATGGGGGAGAGTCAGGGCCTGCAATTATCAAAGAGCGGTTGAGAACCCTAAGACATCCGCAGCCCTGAGGGAGAGGGGCAAAATCAGAACCAGCCGTCACAGATCCACATGGCCACAGAGGAAGAATGCAGGAGCTTTTTAGATGGTAAGATGTCTAGCTTCCACCCATGCCGCCCAGATTTTGTCAAACTGCTGTGGGCAGTTTCGGCCCATATCGGTGATTTTATATAACGGTAGTACCGGGCTTATTTCGGCTCGCCAGGCCGAAAGCGTGGGAGGATCCGAGAGTTTCCATTTGAATAAGACCATCTTCCTGGCGTAATAGGCCGCATAAAACACAAACAGCTTAACGACTTCAGCCCCGGAGGATTTGGCTGCTCAACGACCAGAGCACTTTTTACAATTCGGCACTGCGCTGATTTAACTGGTAACTGCGCGGTCATGCAATGCTGTACCCAAACTAAATTTGCGTCCTTTTTTCCCACAAATAGAGCTTTCTTTTGATGGTATTTGATTGTCTCTGCCATGTTTATTTTTTACGATATAAAACGGAAAAAGACCGAAAATTTTGAAAAAAAAAATATATTTTCTACTTTTTGTTATAAAAAAAATTTAATAAACTCAATTTAAGTCATACATTTAGGCCAAAATGTACTCAGCCACATGTCTTTTTTTTTTTTACCAAAGTCAATAAGCGTATATTTTTTATTGGTTTGCGCAAAAGTTATAGCGTCTACAAACTAGGGTACAATTTCTGGAATTTACACAGCTTTTAGTTTATGACTGCCTATCTCATTTCTTAAGGTGCTAAAATGGCAGGGCAGTACAACCCCCCCTCCCCCAAATGACCCCATTTTGGATAGTAGACACCCCAAGGAATTTGCTGAGAGGCATGTTGAGCCCATTGAATATTTTATTTTTGTCACAAGTGATTGAAAAATGACAAAAAAAAAAAATTACACAAAGTTGTCACTAAATGATATATTGCTCACACATGCCATGGTTATATGTGGAATTACACCCCAAAATACATTCTGCTGCTTCTCCTGAGTACGGGGATACCACATGTGTGGGACTCTTTGGGAGCCTAGCCGCGTACGGGGCCCCGAAAACCCAGCACCGCCTTCAGGATTTCTAAGGGCGGAAATTTTTGATTTCACTCCCCACTACCTATCATAGTTTCGAAGGCCATAAAATGCCAAGATGGCACAACCCCCCCCCCCCAAATGACCCCATTTTGGAAAGTAGACACCCCAAGCTATTTGCTGATAGGTATGTTGAGTCCATGGAATATTTTATATTTTGCCACAAGTTTCGTGAAATTTACATTTTTTTTTTTTACACAACATTGTCACTAAATGATATATTGTTCAAACATGCCAGGGTTATATGCGGAATTACACCCCAAAATACATTCTGCTGCTTCTCCTGAGTACGGGGATACCACATGTGTGGGACTTTTTGGCAGTCTAACCACGTACCGCCATCGGGCTTTCCAAGGGCGTACATTTTTTATTTCCGTTACGGAGGCCCTGAAATGTCCAGATAGCACAAAGCCCCCCCAAATGACCCCATTTTGGAAAGTAGACACCCCAAGCTATCTGCTGAGAGGCATGGTGAGTATTTTACAGATCTCGCTTTTTGTCACAAAGTTTTGAAAAGAAAACAAATACATTTTTCTTTTCTTGCTTCATTTTCAAAAATAAATGAGATCTGCAAGATACTCCCCATGCCTCTTAGGAAATACCTTGGGGTGTCTACTTTCCAAAATTGGGTCATTTGGGGGGTTTTGTGCTATCTGGACATTTCAGGGCCTCCGTAACTGTGATAGGTAGTGAGGAGTAAAAAAAAAACAAAAAAAACAAAAAAAAAAAAAAATCACAATTTTACGCCTTTAGAAATCCTGAAGGCGGTGATTGGTTTTTGGGGCCCCGTACGCGGCTAGGCTCTCAAAAAGTCCCACACATATGGTATCCTCATACTCAGGAGAAGCAGCAGAATGTATTTTGGGGTGTAATTCCACACAACCATGCCATGTTTGAACAATATATATCATTTAGTGACAATGTTGTGTAAAAATTTTTTTTTTTAATTTTACCGAAACATGTGGCAAAATATCAAATATTCCATGGACACAACATGCCTCTCAGCAAAAAGCTTGAAGTGTCTTCTTTACAAAATGGGGTCATTTGGGGGGGGGGGGGTTTGTGCTATCTTAACATTTCATGGCCTCCGAAACTGTGATAGGTAATGAGGAAGTGAACTCACCATTTTACGCCCTTAGAAAGCCTGAAGGCGGTGATTGGTTTTCGGGGTCCTGTACACGGCTAGGCTCCCAAATAGTCCCACACATGTGGTAACCATGCCATGTTTGAGCAAAAGATCATTTAGTGACAACTTTGTGCAAAAAAAAACAAAAAAAAATAATTTAATTTTCTCGCAACTTGTGGCAAAATATAAAATATTATAAAATATTCCGTGGACTCACTCAACATGCCTCTCATCAAGTAGCTTGGGGTGTCTACTTTCCAAAATTGGGTCATTTTGGGGGGGGTTTTTTTGGCCTTCAAAACTGTGATAGGTAGTGAGGAGTGAAATCAAAAATTTACACCCTTAGAAATCCTGAAGGCGGTGCTTGGTTTTCGGGGTCCCGTACGCGGCTAGGCTCCCAAAAAGTCTCACACATGTGGTATCCCCATACTCAGGAGAAGCAGCAGAATGTATTTTGGGGTGTAATTCCACATATTCCCATGGCATGTTTGAGCAATATATCATTTAGTGACAACTTTGTGCAAAAAAAAAAAAGTTTGTCATTTTCCCGCAACTTGTGGCAAAATATAAAATATTCTATGGACTCAACATGCCTCTCAGCGAATAGCTTGGCGTGTCTACTTTTCAAAATGGGGTCATTTGGGGGGGGGGGGGTTTGAACTGTCCTGGCATTTTATGCACAACATTTAGAAGCTTATGTCACACATCACCCACCCATCTAACCACTTGAAGACAAAGCTCTGACTCTTTTTGTTTACATGAAAACATATTTTTTTTTCAAGAAAATTACTTTATATATATTTTTTTTTTGTGCAGCGATTTTTCAAACGCAATTTTTTGGGAAAAAACACACTTTTTAAAATTTAAATGCCCAAAAACACACTATATTGCCCAAATGTTTGATGAAATAAAAAAGATGATCTTATGCCGAGTACATGGATACCAAACATGACATGCTTTAAAATGCGACAAACTACATACATTTTTAAGCACTTCAATACCAGGCATTTAGACACCTTCCCGCCCAGACCAATTTTCAGCTTTCATCGCTGTCGCAATTTGAATGACAATTGCGCGGTCATGCTACACTGTACTCAAACTATTTTTTTTATCATTTTGTTACCACAAATAGAGCTTTCTTTTGGTGGTATTTGATCACCTCTGCGGTTTTTATTTTTTGCACAACAAATAAAAAAAGACAGAAAATTTTGAAAAAAAAACAAGTTTTTCTTTGTTTCTGTTAAAATTTTTTGGCAATAAGTACGTTTTCTTCTTCAATGACGGGCACTGATATGGCTGCACTGACGGGCACTGATACGGCGGCACTGATGGGCACCAATGAGGTGGCACTGATGAGGTGGCACTGACGGGCACTGATGATGGGCACTGATAGGCGGCGCTGATGGGCACTGATAGGTGGCACTCATAGGTGGCACCGATGGGCACTCATAGGTGGCACTGATGGGCATTTGTAGGTGGCATTGATGGGTACTTATGGGTGGCACTGATGGGTACTTATGGGTGGCACTGATAGGTGGCACAGATGGGCACTGATAGGTGGGCACTGATGGGCACTGACATGTGGCACGGATGGACACTGATGGATGGCACTGATGACACTGATTGATGGCACTGATGCCCCTAAGGGTTGCATTGCTGGGCATCAGTGCTATATAATGGTGCCAATCAGTGCCCATTTGTGGGCACTGATTGGGCACATGTGGATGGCCATGGGGTACATACCTGGCCATCCACATGTTGTCCCCTTCCCTGGTGGTCCTAGTGGCGATCCCTGGTGGTCCAGTGTGGTGATCTGAGGGGGGGCTGTGCTGATAAACAATCAGCGCAGACCCCCCTGTCAGGAGAACCGCCGATCGGCTCTCCTCTACTCGCGTCTGTCAGACGCGAATGAGGAAAAGCTGATCAACGTCTCTTCCTATTGACATTGTGATCAGCTGTGATTGGACACGGCTGATCACGTGGTAAAGAGCCTCCGCCGGAGGCTCTTTACCAAGATCGGTGGAGCGGTGTGTCAGACTGACACACCGCTCCACCGATCGCCGCGATGCGTGGGCGCGAGGCGGCATGTTATCCTGCTGGACGTCATATGACGCCCAGTCAGGATAACTGAACCACCGCCCGGCCGCCATCTGCTATGGGCTGGGCGGGAAGTGGTTAAAAGCCTTTAAAAGCCTTTACAGGTTACCATTTTAGATTTACAGAGGAGGTCTACTGCTAAAATTACTGCCCTCGATCTGACCTTCATGGTGATACCTCACATGCATTGTGCAATTGCAGTTTACATATGATACCAGACCGACGCTTGCGTTCGCTTTTGCGTGTGAACACGGGGGGGGACAGGGGTGCTTTTTTTTTAATTATTTATTTTGCTTTTTTTATTATATTTTTTAACTGTTTCATATTTTATTTTTTTTTATAATTTTTATTGTTATTTTAGGGAATGTAAATATCCCCTATGATAGCAATAGGTAGTGACAGGTACTCTTTTTTGAAAAAATTGGGGTCTATTAGACCCTAAATCTCTCCTCTGCCCTCAAAGCATCTGACCACACCAAGATCGGTGTGATAAAGTGCTTTGCCAATTTCCCAATGGCGCTTTTTATATCCGGCGAAACGTAAGTCATAAAATGCTCGTAGCTTCCGGTTTCTTAGGCCATAGAGATGATTGGAGCCGTTCTGGTCTCTGATCAGCTCTACGGTCAGCTGGCGAAACCACCGGCTGCATTCTCTGGTTCCCTGTTGGGACAGGAGAGTCCGAGAAAACCATGGAAGGCTGGCGGGGGGGAATGTTCCCTCCCACTGCTTATAAAAGCAGTCTAGAGGCTAATTAGCTGATAGGATTGCTTTTATATGAAGGCCGACCGCTGGCTGAAAAGAATGATACCAAGAGGATACCTAAACCTGCAGGCATCATTCTGGTATAACCACTAAAAGTCCAGCAACATACCAGTACGTTGCTGGTCCTTGTTGGGCATACATTGCAATTTATTTTTTATTTCATGCAGCCTGTGGGCTGAACGAAAAAAAGAGATTGATCAGTGGGTATGCCCACCATTAGAATACCGCCCTTAATCCACCCACTTCTAATGATGGTCATACATGCACCCTTTTTTTTTTTTAACTGTGGTGGTGAAATCACCTCCGACAGTGCTGGAGACACGGCTTTACGTATCGTGGAAGCAAATGCTGTTGCTGTCAAGATAAATAAACCTGTGCTGCAGCTGAATAGCATACCTGCTAAGCAAATGATGGTTAACAATAAAGCAAACATTACAGTATAACATACCATACCTGCAAAGCAAATGCAATAAAACATAGTAAAAATAAAAAGGAGAGAGAACGATATAGAACAATAGTGAGCGAACGAGAGAGCGCGAGAGAGAGAGCGCGAGAGAGAGAGCGCAGAGAGAGAGAGAGAGAGAGAGAGAGAGAGAGAGAGAGCGCGAGAGAGAGAGCGAGAGAGAGAGCGAGAGAGAGAGCGAGAGAGCGAGAGAGCGAGAGAGCGAGAGAGAGAGAGCGAGAGAGCGAGAGAGCGAGAGAGCGAGAGAGCGAGAGCGAGAGAGAGAGAGAGAGAGAGAGAGAGAGCGCGAGCGAGAGAATACAACCACAACTATTTTTGGCTTTTTAATTTTTTTATAGCGTTTTTTTTTTTCACTTTTAAAAAAAACTGTAAACTGGACAGATTAGGGTCTCTCAAAATGCGATGGCCATCACATCTTTCGAGACCCCGAGACCCTGTGTACGTGTGCCTAGGACTGTGTGGTGCTGTACCCTACGCTAATACTCAACTAGTATGTGGTAGCGTTCGAAACAGTCACCAATGCAAAGACCAGGTTGGTCAGGACAGGAAGGACAATATATTTTTTTTTTGTTTTTAAATAGTTTTTATTTGTTTTGATAGAAAGTAGTTTACAGGTTCAGATAGTACAATTGCATCCATAAACAAATCTCTTTTACAGAATATAAAAGAAAGTGCAATAGCCCAACGGGGGGCCAACTATTATAGTTATACATCATATTTACCAAATTCCTCAATGGAGGAATGGGCTATACCACTGGTCATGTAAGGGTAATGAGTGTGGACCTCATAGGGCCCCACAACCTAAAATCTCAATGCTATATACAGTAGGGATATTTCCGTTAACACAACATCCACACCAAACACGCACGCGTCTACTCTCTTCCATACAAAAAAGGCAAACTTTGTCCAGCCCTGCCACCTCCACACCCTCACTCCAGGCACACAAATGGGCCATCATCAGAGGTCACAGCCTCGCCTAGATGCCAAAATTTATCAAGGGGAGGCCGGAGACAGTTATTGTTGTGAGAGCGGAGTGTCCTTCCAAAAGGAGTTTGCTATATCAAGCCAGGGCTGCCAGATCTTAGAATTTTTTTTGGGCAGGCCCTACCCTTATACACCAGTTTAAAAATTGGTATAACTTTATTCATCATACGGTACAGAACTTGTATATCTGGGGCAGTTGCAGTCTTCCATTGCATCAAAATTAATTTTCTGGCATAAAACAGTATTGTACGGACAAGAGTTCGAGTATGAGTCCTGTGTATGAAATCATTCAGCACCCCCAATAGTCCAACCTCTGGGGTGCAGGGCACCTTTATTTGTAGTGGGTTTTCAAAAAAGGAAAATAGGTCCCTCCAAAGTTTGGACAGGACAGGACCAAAACATATGCATGTAGCCAGCCTCTGGGAAGCCACACCTAACACAGGAAGCTGCAGAGTCATATCCCATATGGGCCAGCCTGGCAGGAGTGTAAGGCATCTGATGTATAAATTTAAATTGTACATATTGGTCGTTTGATCCAATAAGGTCCAGAAAGCACACCTCTGAGGCCTCCTCCCACCCCTCCTCTGACAACCCGGGAATTTCCCTTTCCCATTTCCGCTGAGCAATCTGAAAGGGTTTAACCCCCGCCACTTGCAGGCGAGAATATATAGTAGTGACAATTTTCCCAATATCCGGATATGACAATAACACCTCTAGAGGTGATTCAGTGAACTCCAGGGACAAACCAGAAAATTGTGCCCTGATGGCATGGCGCAGTGAAAGGTACCTAAAATAAAACCTGTTTGTTACACCACACTTAGCCTTCAGATCCTCAAATGAGAAAAAAAAAGTCGTTTGAGTAAATCTGAGAGACATGGGTAATACCAAGTCTTATCTACCACTGAGAATCTGGGTGGCCCAGGAGCTCTGGAAAATTAGGATTATGCCATAGAGGAGCATTGGGGGACACCCCTATTGGGTTTGTGATTACTCTATTACCCTCATGCCAGGCCAGCCAGCCCACCTCAATCGGCGAGGCCCTAGAACAACATTTAGGCACTGACCTATGTAATGTGTCCACTAGTGAGTCCCTAGGGCCGTTAAGAGCGTTCAATAGAGCGGTGGAGCAGGAAGAGGAGGCCTCCAGAAACCAGTCATAGACATAGGCAAGCTGTGATGCTATAAAATAGTGCCTTAGATTAGGGCAGGCCAAACCTTCATCCAGTTTAGCAGCCTGGAGTGAGGCCCTAGCAATTCTCGGGTTCAAACCCTGCCACAGGAAGGATACAAGTGAGTTAATTTTGATAAAAATTTTCTTAAACAGAAATATTGGGGAAGCCCGAAAAACAGAGAAATTTGGGTAAATATATCATTTTGAAAATATTTATGCGTCCAATCAAATTTAGTGGCAATGAGGCCCAGGAGCGTAGCCTGGTCTCCATTTGAGTTATGATCGGGGTGATGTTAAGGGTCTGGAAACTAGATAGGTTATTATGAATATGTATTCCTAGGTATTTAAATGTATGTTGTATAGTCAGCTTGGACTGGGCTAGGTAAGCATAATCCCTGTCAGGGCCTATGGGGAATGCCACAGACTTTTCCCAGCCAACTCTCAGTCCGGAGGCCCTCCCAAACTCCTCCACAATCTCCATCAAAGAGACAAAGGCCTGCTCTGAGCCATCTAAATAGATCAAGGCGTTATCCGCATATAGGGAGATCCTCTTAGACAATTCACCATAGCAGATGCCTCCCACTGTCTCCGTCTGACGCACTGCCAGAGCAAGTGGCTCAATGGCTAGTGTAAACAGAAGTGGAGAAAGCGGACAGCCCTGCCAGGTTCCCCTCTGCAAACTCTGCAAAGATCCCAAACTGCTAGTACATACTAGAAACATGGCCAATACAGGCAAATCAGCAAACAAAACTTAAAGAAAATCAGATGTTAACCAAATATGCATACAATTAGCAGCATAGATCCCAGATTGAGATCTTGTCCTCATGTGAAAACAGGTATCTTGAATCACCTGCCACAGGTAAAGGCCATCGGCCGGGGAAAAAGAAAAAAAAGAAGGAAAAATGTAACATATTTCCAGGAGAGCAACCAGTTCAGGTGTCCAGGGCCTGGCCAGACATTCGACCCGGTTGATGCAAGGACTCAAACCAGGAGAGAGCATTTGCAGGGGTTTGGAAAAAATGCACGACTCGCAGCGTAGCAGGAAACAGCATAGAATGTTGGATGGTCTTCTCCCTCAATTTCAGCTTGATGTGCTGGTACTTGGCTCTTGAGGCGCGGACCGCTGGGGAATAATCAGGAAACAAAGACACGGATGCGTTGTTGATCTTTAGGCTCCCTTTTATGCGGGCAGCACGCAGGATAGCGTCCCTATCACGATAATTGAGGAGACGGATTACCATAGTGCGTGGAGGGTTGCCTGCAGGAAGCGGCCTGCCAGGCACTCTATGTGCACGCTCCAGGACAAAACATGGGGAAAGGCAGTCTTTACCAAATTCTTGGGTAAACCAACTTTCCAGGAAGGAGACCGGGTCGGCGCCCTCAACCCGCTCGGGGAAGCCCACCAGACGCAGGTTGTTTCTGCGCAGACGGTTCTCCAAATCGTCAACCTTGTACTCCAGAGAGAGGATTTTAGTGGCATGCGTTTTTTGGGTAGCTTGGACCGGGCCGACAGCATCTTCCAAATCGCTAATACGACGTTCAGTCTCAGAAACCCGGTCCCTCATTTTATGCATGTCCTGGCGCATAATTGTTATGTCCAGTTTAAGTTCCTCCACTTTCCCCATGATATCAGAGTGATTTACCTTGATCAGTTTGAGGACATCCAGCAGGGTGGGTTCCGGTTCTGGACTGTCCTCAAGGCCATCATCACTGTGGGGAGGGATGACCGATATCGCCGGGGGAGCCGAGGTCCCTGGAGAAGGTGGTAGTGAAGGATCTGGCTCCTCATCAAAGAGATCCGGCGTGGATGCCAGGGATGAGTGTGGGATGGTGGAGCGGCGGCCATCTTGGCCGGAACGTGTGGTAATACTCACCCTGGCCGTTTCCTTCGCTTTCCCATCCACCATAATCCCCCACGGATGTCACAGAGTCTTCCCCAAGTGTACAGGAGAAGTTTCAGCCGATTTTGTGTGGCAGGTGAGAAGGATTACACAGGATTGTGCAGAGGGATCAGAGAGCTGCTGAGAAAGATGTCTGCTCCCATGCTGCGTTAGGCCACGCCCCTAGGAAGGACATTAATAGCGGGTGTCACTCCTATAGCCGCACTTTCTACAGACACGTAGACATCTTCTTTGGGGGTTTCTTTGGGTAGGGGTACCAGAAAGAACATGCGGAAAATGCCTCATGCAGCCGACTTACTGCATTTACGTTGGGAAGTTGGGCCAAAACATCGTCTGGAAACAAAAGGGCTCTGATGATCTCTTACTGGAATTTAAGGAAGGATCCAGTCCATCCTGAAGCTCTGTATAGCACATGAGCGTTCAGCAAAGCCAATTGAAATAAATAAACAGACACTTTTTTGTACCAGCGTCTGGCCTTACGGGCAATTAGGTATGGCGCCAACGACTGGTCGTTGAGGTCCACCCCTCCCATATTTTGTTTTTATTCGTGGACACAGAGGGGTTTCTCCACAACACCAGTCGCCGTAGGAATTTGGACCGTCGTGTCTGCGTGAAGGGAGGACAGAAAACATTCTTATTACCCCTCCACTTCACAGCGAGCAAATTACTAGATCTCAAGCAGGCTCTCTCCCCCAGACTAAGATGGGAATCTACAAGCTGCTGGGGAAAGCCCTGGCGATTAGATCGCACGGTGCAACATGCGCCAATTTGATGATCAAGCAAGTGACTAAAAAGTGGCACGCTCGTGTAATAATTGTCCACATACAAGTGGTACCCCTTTCCGAATAAGGGTGACACCAAGTCCTACGTAATCTTACAAGCGCTCCCTATGTAGTCAGGGCAGTTCTCTGGCTCTATGTAACTATCTCTTCCTTGTACACCATAAAACTATATGTATAGCCTGTGGCCCTGTCACAGAGCTTATACATCTTGACCCCGTATCTGGCACGCTTGCTGGGAAGGTACTGTTTGAATGACAAGCAGCCAGAAAACGTAATCAGGGACTCATCAACGCAGACAACTTGATGGGGAGTAAATAAGGCTGCAAAATGTTGGTTGAAGTGGTTTACGAGGGGCCGAATTTTGTAGAGCCAAATTCAGGGTCACCCTGAGGACGACAGAGTTCATCATCGTTGAAATGCATGAACCACAAGATCTGCTCGTATCGTGCCCTGGTCATGGAGGCAGAGAACACATGCATATGGTGAACTGGTTCAGTGGACCACTATGACCGCAACTCACTCTTTTTAGTTACGCCCATGAGGAGGGATAGGCCCAGGAAGGTCTTAAATTCGGAAACCATAATTGGTTTCCATTCTCTGGCAAGGGTCAGTTGGGGATTAGCGGCGATGAATTGACCAGCATATAAATTGCTTTGGTCCACAATAGATCTATAGAGATCTTCGGTGAAAAACAGCGAATAAAAATCAAGTGACGTAAAATCAACTGTTTCCAATAGAATTCCGGGTTGGCCAGTGAATGGGGGAAGTACGGGTGCTGCAGAAGATGTGGGCTCCCAATTAGGATTGGCGAATGCAGTAGGAAGGGCACTATGGGCTCGACGGGCCTGTCTTTGTCTTCTTGGTGGCAGTGGGACACTACTTGTGCTTGTCACCTCGCCAGCTTGAACTTCACTTATGGGACTCGCCACGTCACCACGTGATACTGCAGTGCTGGATGTACGACCAGGGTGTACTAGGCCGCTGGTGCTTGCCAGTTCACCAGAGAATGAGCGGCGCAAGTACTGGTTCTCTGCTCCATACGAGGGACCTGCGGTTCTTGCACCTCAACGACAGCAGAAGAACGGGGTCTGGTACGCCTGACCTTGGCAGGGACCACTACTCCATCAGAGCTATCTGTCAGGGTGCCGCTGCTGTCTACAGGTTCGTATTCTGAGCCTGAATCTGACAGATGAGTGACTTCCTCTTCACTACCTGTCATGCTCAGAAACGTTTAGGCCTCTTCACTACTGTACCTTCGATTTGACATTTTGGTCTCTAAATTTACTGGTACAGTAGTGAGACTCACAAGAAAAAAAGCACCTGACTGTCAGCGACTGATTTAAACGCTACCAAAAAACTGTTAGCGCTCGCAGGGATCAGGCCTGACTCTGAACGCTGCAGTTATGTGCGTTGTGTTTTGTAAGTGACAGTGATCGATTGATACTGCACTTGGGTGGGCTGGGCAGACGGGCTAAACGCAGGTGCTAGCAGGTATCTGGGCTGATCCCACTAACACTGCGTTTTTGGGAACCCTAAACTGCTGGTGACGCTAATATAGTTCTGATCATATCAGATATCGATCAGTTCAGACACTATACTACTAAGGGAGGCGTATGGTGCGTGCGTGGGTGTTAGCGCTACTGGCACTAATATGACACTGCCTGAGGCGACGCAGACCCTAACTAATGCTAAAACCTAACTTTGATCACCCGCCGGGTGATAAGGGGGTTAAACCCTTATTGGGGAAAATACGACGGGTGTCCTGACGCTATAAAAAATAAACTAGCTAATCTGCGTCACCCATGGCACTTATACTGTGATCACAGGTGACAGGGGGTAATCAAGGGGTTAATTACTAAGACTAATTACCCTAACACTGATTTTTGTCATTAATGACACCAGTACAGCGATCAAAAAACAAAAAAATCTGAATGCTGTACTGGGTGACACAGTGACAGGTGGTGAAGGGGTTAACTGGGGGGGGGGTGATCGGGGGTCTATAATAGCGAGAGCTGCCGTTAACGACTGCCGGGCATCCCGGAGATACAGGAGCATGTCATCGTGTATAGGGAGACTTTTTCAACCAGTGGGAGAAATGAAATACCTCTAACCTCCTCTGAAGCTCTCAGGAGCACCACTAGCGGCTCGATAGCCAGAGCAAAGAGGGCTGGGGAGAGGGGGCAACCCTGCCTAGTGCCTCGGTGGAGGGGAAAGGGGGCTGATAGGATACCATTCGTATGGACTCTGGCCGATGGAGCCGAGTACAGTAGGTGCATTCAAGAAATGAATTTAGGTCCTAGCCCAAATTTGTGTAGAATAAGAAACAGGTATTCCCACTCCACCGTGTCAAAGGCCTTCTCTGCATCAATGGAAGCCACAATGCCAGCATCTCCCCCAGCGGCCAAGCCCAAAATCATGGTATGAAGTCTCCTTAGGTTAATATCCGTCCCCTTGCCCGGCATAAACCCAGTTTGGTCACTGTGTATCAGGGAAAGGATGACTTTGAGGCGGGTCGCCAGAGCCTTTGCAAGGATTTTTGCGTCCACATTGAGGAGTGAGATGGGTCTATATGAGGAGCATAGTTCCAGATCCTTGCCAGGCTTGGGAACCACCACAATAACAGCCCTGAACATAGAGGGGGCAGGGAGGCACATTAATAGGAGGCAGATAGGATCTCCAACAACCTACTGGCCAGGGTTTCTGTGTGGGCCTTGTAAAATTCTGCCAGGAACCCATCATCTCCCGGGTCTTTCCCTATTAGAGGGAGCTAATGGCGCACTGGAGCTCTTTCGGGGTGAGTGGAGCGTCAAGCACCCGGCAGGCTGCCTCAGATAGGGATGGCAGCTCAATATTCTCCACATAAGTGTAGCAGTACCCCCGTGAGAGCTGCTGATTGACTCTATACCCCACTGGCTAACCCGACTCTGCAGATCCTCTCTTACCTCTGACACCTTGGGTTCCATTCTGCTATAGGATGTTAGCAATGAGAAACTCACACAATGTCACTGAACCACTCAGAAAGTTTACTAGAGTGAATAATGGAACACAGCAAACAATATGAGTAAACACAAGTAATAATTGAGAGTTGGTATCACTTAATTCAGATATGTAAAACTGTTAACTTTATATTCACCGCTAGGAGTATATGTAAACAGGTGTACAATGGGGTAAGTGTTCAATATCCTTCAATACTTATATTAAACACCTTCCCACCGAGCCCTCAGTACACACACCAAATGGCAATACAATATTCCTTACATTCAATAACACAATGTAATGTCTAACATGTACTCAATAGCTCCCCCTAGGCTGTAATTCAAAGTTCAAACCACAAGTAGAACAGCAGTGCTTGGTAGAAAGGGAAGATGGTAAAAGTTCTTTGACTCCAGATATCTTCAGCTAGCCTGTAATTTAAACTGCAGTATTTGTAATCCACAAAGCAAAGGAGAAGAAATAACTGTAGAATAAATGATAAGTTGATAACTACTTAAAGCGGGGGTCCACCCACACCGCCAAAAAAAAAAATTATTAAAAGCCAGCAGCTACAAATACTGCAGCTGCTGACTTTTAATACATGGCCACTTACCTGTCCCAGGGTCCAGCGATGTCGGCGGGCGACGCCGAGAACCCGCTCGGTTCTCGGCAGATGCCGCCGCCATCCTAGGTGAGGGAATCAGGAAGTGAAGCGTTGCGGCTTCACTTCCCGGTTCCCTACTGCGCATGCGCGAGTCGCGCTGCGCGTCCCAAGTGGTCCCCGCTCTCTCCTGGGAGCTGTGTGTTCCCAGCAGACAGCGCGGTGGGGACGGGAAGAGGCATAGACTCCCATGGGAGTCTATGCCGGAAGTGGGTGCAAATACCTGTCTTAGACAGGTATCTGCACCCCCCTCCCCCCTGAAAGGTGCCAAATGTGACACCGGAGGAGGGGAGGGTTCCGAAAAGCGGAAGTTCCATTTTTGTGTGGAACTCCGCTTTAACTGAAGCAATATATCACTTGTAGATTCCTCCTTTTATGTGAGTGTTTGGTGTTAAAGTAAAGGTAATATTTAGGGACTTTAAGTGAAAACATGACCTGGTAAGGCCAATTATTCCATCCCTTGGGACTTTAAGTGAAATTATTAGCAGTGAAGCATGGTGGTAGCAGCATCATGCTGTTGGGGTGTTTTTCAGCTGCAGGGACAGGACGACTGGTTGCAATTGAGGGAAAGATGAATGCGGCTGAGTACAGGGATATCCTGGATGAAAACCTTCTCTAAAGTGCTCAGGACCTCAGACAGGGCCGGTTTACCTTCCAACAAGACAATGACCCTAAGCACACAGCGAAAATAACGAAGGAGTGGCTTCACAACAACTCCGTGACTGTTCTTGAATGGCCCAACCAGAGCCCTGACTTAAACCCAATTGAGCATCTCTGGAGAGACTTTTTTTTTGTCTTTTTCGGTCCGTTGGAGCGAGAGAAGAAGATGAATGGACTTCGTGGGACAGTTTTATTTTTGTTTATTTTTTAATAAAGGACTTGTCCCAAGCCGTGTCTTGTGTTTTTTTACCATTTTCACACATTTTTTGTGAAATGGTAGGGGTACATTTGTACCCTGTTACCATTTCACACAGGGGGGCGGGATCTGGGGTTCCCCTTGTTAAAGGGGGCTTCCAGATTCCGATAAGCCCCTCGCCCGCAGACCCAAACTACCACCGGGCAAGGGTTGTGGGGATGAGGCCCTTGTCCCCATCAACGTGGGGACAAGGTGCTTTGGGGGGCCGCTACCCCAAAGCACCCTCCCCATGTTGAGGGCATGTGGCCTGGTACAGTTAAGGAGGGGGGGCGTTCTCTCGTCCCCCCTCTTTTCCTGTGGCCTGCCAGGTTGCGTGGTCGGATAAGGGTCTGGAATGGATTTTTGGGGGGACCCCCATGCCATTTTTTTTAAATTTTGGTGCGGGGTTCCCCTTAAAATCTGGTATGGATTTTGAGGAGGACCCCCACACCATTTTTTAAAAAATTTTTGGCGCGGGGTTCCCCTTAATATCCATACCAGACCTGAAGGGCCTGGTATGGAATTTGGGGGGACCCCCACACATTTTTTTTCTTTTAATTTTGGTTCAGGGTTCCCCTTAATATTCATACCAGACCTAAAGGGCCTGGTAATGAACTGTGGGGGAATCCCATGCTGTTTTTATCTATGAACTTTTATGTGTATTGCCGGGACCAACAATTCATTATAGCCGTGAGTACTTTTAAATGATTTTTTTTTCCTTTAGAAATGTCATTTTGCTCTCAGACTGTTCTAAACACGGGAAACATGCGCCCCTTTACAGGCATGCTATAGACACCCCCAGGTACGAAATTTAAAGGAATATTTCACTTTTATTGTTTCACTTTAAGGATTATTAAAATCACTGCTCCTGAAAAAACGGGAGTTTTAAAATTTTGCATTGATACATGTCCCCTGGGGCAGGACCCGGGTCCCCAAACACTTTTTATGACAACACCATGCATATAAGCCTTTAAAATGATCACTTTTGATTTCTCCCATAGACTTTTAAAGGGTGTTATACTGATTTCGAATTTGCAAACACCCCAAATTGTTCGCTAATTGGCGAACGGGCGAACAGCCAACGTTTAAGTCGAACTCATGTTTGACCTGAACATAAATCTCATCCCTACTCAAGATATGAGCTGCAGGTTTGTGGTCATAATAAATACCTGGAAGCACTGGCTAGGACATAGCCCTCATACAATATCAGTGGCCATCCACACACCCATTTGCAGACATTGAAGCAGAAAATGGACTAGAGTTGCCACCTCATCCCTTTAAACCCGAACACCTTTGAATCACACAGGTTCTGAGGCTAATTAAATGCAGATAAGGCACCAAGTAAGTTTAATTACCACCTTAATCAGCCACAGAACCTGTGTAATTAATATGTGTTCGGGTTTAAAGGGATGGAGGTGGCAACCATAAAATGGACCTATATGCTATGAGCAAGGGTTAAACCCTTAAACAGGAGCAATTACAGATAGTAGTGTAATAAACTGATTACTTAAAGCACTGTAACTTAAGCAGAACGCTGAATTTTTTCATGCTGGCATTTAGAAATAGGTTAATGCATAGCAATCATTAAACACATTGCACCCAAAAGCAGACCTTAAATGCATAACAGCAACATAAATGCATAGCAGTGGCATCCATACTGAAGCATCACTCGGTCATAAGCAGCGCAATGAAGGGTTAATATAATCCAAGCATTAGATTAGAGCATTGACATAGTGATCTCAAATCTGTAAGGCTCGGTTCACACTGGGACGACTTGTCAGGCGACCTAGTCGCCTGACAAGTCGCCTCCCGTTCTGTGCTATGGAACCGTTCTAAGGGGAGCGACCTACAAGTCGTGCCGCCTCTGGTGTGAACCGAGGCTAAAGCCTAGTCCTACAGGACAGACAAACAAAACCTGTGAAGCAAATGAAACAGATAGAACTATACACAGCAGATTAACCTACTTTGGCAGCTTGTATATTAACAGCATATTGATCCAGACACACCATGACAGTCCATGGAAAGCTTACCTGCTCTGTGCAGCACCCCATCCTGACTGGCTCTAAGGGGCGATGGGAGAGGCTCCATTCCTGAACAGGTGGCCACCAATCCATTCCCAGGCAGCCGCCTGGGGCTCCTGGCCGCTACTACAGCAGGCCAGCAGTTACCCCAACATCATCATGCTACTCCCTGCTGACTGAAAGGGCAGTCCAGCCACAGGAAGCAGACAAGGAGCCATCTTGGAAGGGGGCAGCCTTGACAAAATATTCCAGCATCTTTGCAAGGGGAACCAACATACCCAAAGCCAGACTAACAAAAATGTGTGTGTGGGGCCACAACTCACCAGGGAGGAGAGACTGGATCAATCCCAACCCAACCACAAGGCAGAACGGTTTTACCTGCATCCAGAGACCAGTATCCCAGCCCTCAGTATCTGGACCTTGGGGGGGGGGTCTCCCTTATATGGAAGTTTTACAACCGAACAGAGGGGCTTCGTCACAGGAAAGAAGCTGCACCTGTATGGCTGGCCAGATGAATCCGGCAAGGTGAGGGCAAGAATTTAAATTTTCTATGATTCATAACTATAACCATTTAAGGAACAAAAAGACAATGCCGCCTGGGGCGAGGCGACTCATTTATAAATAGTATAACCAGTCCTGATTGGGCGAGGGGCGGAGCCTATCCTATTCGTGTATGCTGTCATGCTTGTGTCAGGAAAGTGGCACATCATTGTGAAGTGAAAGGAAAAGGATAAAAAGTTTTTAAAATATTTTACAAATAACTACGTGAAAAGTGTGTGTGGGGGCATTTGTATTCAGCCCCCCTGAGTCAATACTTTGTAGAACTACCTTTCTCTGCAATTGCAGCTGCAATTCAAGATGACCGAAAAGTTAGAGGGGTTTTTAAACTAGGCGATGGGGGGGAGGGTCCAGAGGTAGAGATAGTCAGCAATGAACATATTCCAGAGGGGAGTATTGGGGGCATTAGTGGTAGGTTGACCAAAGCACATAAACCCAAGGTAATTATAGTAGCAAGTCCTAGTTGCAATCTCGGAACACCCAATAAGAGGATAGTATGCGACCGGTCAAAAATACCTGACATGTTTACCAATGCCAGGAGCCTGACAGACAAGATGGGTGAACTAGAGATACTGTTGTACGAGGAGGATTTGGATTTTTGGGGAATTTCAGAGACCTGGTTCAACAGCTCTCATGATTGGCTGGCAACCATTCAAGGGTATACCCTTTATCACAGGGATAGAGAGGGTAAAATAGTGGGAGGGGTATGCCTATATATCAAGAATAGTGTACAAGTGAATGTGAGAGATGACATCACTGAGGGAGCTAGGGAGGAGGTGGATTCCTTATGGGTAGAGCTCCAAAGGGATGAAGCTAAGGGGAAAATAATACCAGGAGTATGCTATAGGTCCCCTAACCAGAGGGAGGAGGTGGAGGCGGACCTCCTATCACAATTTGGATTAGCAACAAGGATGGGAAGTGTTATCATAATGGGGGATTTTAATTATCCAGACATAGACTGGGCGGAGGGAACCACACATTCGTCTAAGGCTCGTCAGTTCCAAAATGTCTTGCAGGACAATTTTATGGTTCAGATGGTAGACGCACCAACTAGAAATAAAGCGTTACTGGATCTACTGATTACCAACAATACAGACCTGATCACGGATGTGGAAATACAGGGAAATTTAGGAAACAGCGATCACAGGTCAATTGACTTCAGTACAAATCATACGCATAGGAAACATAAGGGTAATACAAAGACACTGAATTTTAAAAGAGCCAACTTCCCTAAACTATGAACCTTGCTAGAAGGCATAAATTGGGATAAAATCTTAGGAACAAAGAACACAGAGGAGAGATGGATTCTCAAAGGATTGTGCATCACTTTTTAGAGGACTTTACTATTTTATTTAAATTTAATTTTATGTTTGTTTATTATTATAACGAGTATTTAATGTGATATGTTTAGTACACATTGATATTTGCTCATATTGCACGGTATTGTTTATTGTTTATGTAGATTTATCAGGTGTGTCCATTAAACACGTCCTTTAGGTTACATTTTAGTATCACTCAACAGCGCAGCACTATTTTTAGTTTTTGATTTCTTTCAACAATGTCTTTCTTCTTGCCACTCTTCCATAAAGGTCAGATTTGTGGAGAACACGACTAATAGTTGTCCTGTGGACAGATTCTCCCACCTGAGCTGTGGATCTCTGCAGCTCCTCCAGAGTTACCATGGGCCTCTTGGCTGCTTCTCTGATGAATTTTCTCCTTGCCCGGCCGGTCAGTTTAGGTGGACGGCCATGTCTTGGTAGGTTTGTAGTTGTGCCATACTCTTTCCATTTTCAGATGATGGATTGAACAGAGCTCCGTGAGATGTTCAAAGCTTGGGATATTTTGTTTATAACCTAACCCTGCTTTAACCACTTCACCACAAACTTATCCCTGACCTGTCTGGTGTGTTCCTTGGCCTTCATGATGCTGTTTGTTCACTAAGGTTCTCTAACAAGCCTCTGAGGGCTTCACAGAACAGCTGTATTTATACTGAGATTAAATTACACACAGGTGGACTCTATTTACTAACTAGGTGACTTCTGAAGGCACTTGGTTCCATTAGATTTTATTTAGGGGTATCAGAGTAAAGGGGGCTGAATACAAATGCACGCCGCAATTTTCACATATTTATTTGTTAAAATTTTTTTATCATTTTCCTTCCACTTCACAATTATGTGCCACTTTGCGTTGGTCTATCACATACAATCCCAATAAAATACATTTATGTTTTCGGTTGGAACATGACAAAATGTGGAAAATTTCAAGGGGTATGAATACTTTTTCAAGGCACTGTATACGGCTGAGAGACTCTGCCGTACACGATGGTGCCTGTAGCAGAGCATAGATGTAAACCTATAGCAGAGCACAGAGACACGTCCAACATCCACAGGCAATGACAGTACAAAACTGGCAACAAAGTGTACCATCCCAACCAATTATGCATCATCCTATAGAATAAACACATTCATTGATTGGATACATTGTATCCTCCAGCTCCGTGTAAAGTGAATTTTATATAATAAAATTTAACTAAAGTGCCATTCCGGGATTAATGAATCACTGTATCTGGGAAATTCCTGGCATTCTTGGCTCGCCCCGGGTGCCCGCTCGGGCCGCTGTTTGCGGGCAGCGGATCTTGGAAGCGACTGTTTGGGCGGATCTGAAATGCTGGATCAGCTCTCCATCACTCTGCGGCCTTCACAGGGAAAATATTTTTCTCTTCTTCGGAATTCTCAGATTTTCCAGTAATTTTACAGAAATATCGGACAGGCGGGGGTGGGGGGGGAAGGGTCGTGTACATCATTTGTTGGGAAAAGGGTCTGCGTTATCCTCAGTAAGAAACACGTCTCAATCTTTAAGGCTCCATGCACGCTGGAGCTCAAAAAAGCTTTTTCTGGACACCAGATTGCTGACAAAAAACGCTGGTTGAAAAACGCGATTTTACCAGTATTTTTTGTAGTAGCGTTTCTGCGTGTTTTTTTAGCGTTAGCGTGTATGGGCGTCTTTAATAAAAATACACAGAGGTCACTTCAAAAATCCCACAATGCATTCGCAAACTCCCGCAATGCACTGAAAAAATAGAACGCCGAATGCTAATTAACGCTCCTTTATGCACGTTTGCCGTTTTCTAGCGGTTTTTTTATTTGTGATCAGAAAAACGTCACTTTGAACGCGATTTTATGGCGTTCAGAGAACAGCCCATAAACTCCACTGCTGATTAGACATGTGCGCTGTCAATAAATTTGTTTCGTTTCGTATTAGAATGAATTCGTATTTCGTAATTCGTGTCCGAAATTCAATTTAAATTCGTACGAAATGCGAATTTTCGTTAGGTTCGTTAACTTTTCGTAACAATTACGAATGTTCGTTATGATGAAGTTATCATTATGAGGGGCTCCCACCATCCCTGTGCTGTGCTCATTATGAGGGGCTCCCACCATCCCTGTGCTGTGCTCATTATGAGGGGGCTCCCACCATCCCTGTGCTGTGCTCATTATGAGGGGCTCCCACCATCCCTGTGCTGTGCTCATTATGAGGGGCTCCCACCATCCCTGTGCTGTACTCATTATGAGGGGCTCCCCCCATCCCTGTGCTGCTCTCATTATGAAGGGCTCCCCCCATTCCTGTGCTGTGCTCATTATGAGGGGCTCCCCCCATCCCTGTGCTGCTCTCATTATGAGGGGCTGCAGTCTGCTGTTCGTCCTGTGCTCCTTCATCTGGAGTGGGGGGTGCTCCAAGACAGGAGGTGTGTTACTGGCCAGATCACCAGATGAAAACAGAGGGGGGAGGGAAAAGCCTTAAAAAAGAAAGCTAATGCAGCCACCACATCTAATGATTGGTAAGCTGCAATATATATTACATCATTGGTTTTGGGTTTAATATCACTTTTAGCAATAAAAAAACATTTTTACTGACCGGCTGAGATTTAGACATTGACATGGTGAGAGGGAAAGCTCGCTGCCCCCTAAGATCTGGGTTCTTAGGCTACAGCCTGCTTGGCCTGGTGAAGGTAACAAATAATGATGTCCATCTGCTGTTCTCTGCATTGCTGTTGGTGTGCTCTGATAGGCTCCTCCTACTTTTTTTTTTTTGAGAATAGGGAATGGTTAACAGCTGTTTTTTTTTTTAACCACTTGCCGACCAGCCGCCATCATTATACTGCGGCAGGTCGGCTCGTTGCCGCAAATCGCCGTAGCTGTTATACTCCGGCTCTTATAAGAGCTATAGCAGGCGGAGTGCGCCCACTGCATGGCGGGGGGAGCCGATGCGCGTGGCCGGCGGCCGCAATGTCCGCCGGCCACCCGTGATCGCTCCACAGAGAGCCAGAATGGGGATCTGTCAATGTAAACAGACAGACCCCCGTTCTGTCAGGGGAGTAGAGAGTGATTGTCTGTTCCTAGTCATTAGGAACAGCGATCTCTCTCCTCCTCCAGTCAGTCCCCAGTCAGTCCCCTCCCCCTCACAGTTAGAAACACCTCCCTAGGGAACACATTTAACCCCTTGTTCACCACCAGTGTTAACCCCTTCCCTGACAGTGTCATTTATACAGTAATTAGTGCATTTTTATAGCTGTGATCGCTGTATAAATGACAATGGTCCCAAAAAAGTGTCAAAAGTGTCTGATCCGTCTCCTGCAATGTCGCAGTCCCAATAAAAAATCGCTGATCACCGCCATTACTAGTAAAAAAAAAAAATAATAGAAAAATAAAAATCTCATAAATCTATCCCCTATTTTGTAGACGCTATAACTTTTGCGCAAACCAATCAATATACACTTATTGCGATTTTTATTTTTATTTTTTACCAAAAATATGTAGTAGAATACATATTGGCCTAAACTGATGAAGAAAATTTATTTTTTTTGGATATTTATTATAGCAAAAAAAAAAAAAAATATTGTTTTTTTTTCAAAATTGTCGGTCTTTTTTTTTTGTTTATAGCGCAAAAAATAAAAAACGCAGAGGTGATCAAATACTTTTCTTTTTTTTGTTTGCGTACAACGTCGCACGACCGCGCAATTGTCAGTAAAAGTGAGGCAGTGCCGTATCGCAAAAAATGGCCCGGTTAGGAAGGGGGAAAAAAATCTTCCGGTCCTTAAGTGGTTAATAACATCCGTGTCCTACCAGGGAGATTTTTTCCTAATTTCCTGTCCAAGAGACACAACAGGAAATGAAAGAATGCCTCCAAGGTGTGAAAAATTCAGGTATTTTTATTGCGTGTATGATAGATAGATAGATAGATAGATAGATAGATAGATATAGAGATAGATAGTTAGATAGATATTGATGTATTATTGATTAGAGAACAGCATTAATGAGTATCTATATCTCCACCTAGTGTTCAGCTTTACCAATGGCCATCCCATCATCCCATCTCCCCCAATACTCCTATTTTGGGAAGCTTAGCTGGAGGACGTTCAAACTTTGTATTTAGGAGCGGAGCTCTTCGCCGGAGCGATCTTCTGACAGCGCGGCTCTTTGGTCTTGCACAACTGATTGGTATTTCAGGGCTCTCAGCCAAGGCCCGACCTTTGTGATCAGGATGTGTTTTGTGTTCTGAGGTCTGGATCCAGATTTTATGGTTTCCTGGAATTTATTTTAAACAGCTGAAGGCATGGCCAAGAAGGTGGGGGGGGGGATTCCCTTATGAAGGGTTTGATCACCACCTGGAGGACAGAGGCTGCAACAGCACCCAACAATGCTGCATGGTTCCAAAAAAAAATAAATAAATACTGAATAGACACTGCAGAGCCATCAGATCATAAAACTGGAGAAAACAGGAAAATTCTGCATAATAAAGCACATTGTCAATCCACTCCATTGTCAACACTTCAGCTGAGATTTCAGAGCTGTCAGCTGGTACTTCCTGACAGTCCTAGGCAATGAGAGCTCAACCCTGGCGCTGAGCAGAGTCTAGCATCCGTCTGTAGGCGATCTCCAGCTCCCACTCCTGAACAGTTCACGTCCGAGATGATCAGCCTCTGGTCTCTGTACTCCATGATTTCCTCCAAATGCCACTCCAGATCGCTCCAAAAGTCAGGGTCCTGTGACAGCCTCCTGTACAACAACCCCAGGCTGCCGTAGCCAAATCCTTCCGTCAGGCTGTCGTCCGCTGTCCAAGGGCACACTTGGGCTACACTCCAGCGGAAGGCTCTGTACCTCTCGTCCAGCCGCATCTCTGCCCGGACCAGCCTGCTTAACTCAGCTGTCTACTTCTTGTTCGTTTTTTCTCCCAATAACAGCATCTGCATTTCATACTGCGTCCAGTACCTTTCATGGATGGAGGGGAGAATTTTTCCCTGGCAGTGCAGCTCTCAGTCCAGCTCTTCCTTCCAGAGTTGCCAGTGGACAGAGTCAAACCATCCCAGCAGGACCTGCATCTCTCGCAGCCTCCTTAAGAATTCCTCTTCCATGGTGGCTGGTATCTGTACCTCTCCTCTTCTGCTCACCCTGTGTCAAAACTGCACTGCACCTTACCACATTTATAGCATGCAGGTTTAATAAGACCAGGGGCGGACTGACCATTCGGTCACTCGGTCGCCGACCGAGGGCCCGGCGTCAGGAGGGGCCCCATGAGCGGCTCAGTCAGCAGCGGAAAAAAGCCGCCCGCCGCACCGCACGAAAACCCCGTCCTCCCGGATTGTTTCAGCTCCCAGCACCGCGGCCAGCCCCCTGCCAAGCAGACCTCGGCTTAGGCTGAGAGAGGCTCTGTCAGCAGGGAGGGGCGGGGCAGGGAGCTCCACTGACGCTCTGACCCTGCCCTGCCCCGCCCCTCCTCATGTAGTCTGAGTCTGTTCCTAATTAGAGCGTCTCTCCTGCACTTCTGAGAGCTCCGCTCTGGACCACAAAGATCACCGCCCCTACCGCCGAAAGCTCCGCCCCCTACCGACGGAAGCCCCGCCCCCTAACGGCGAAAGCTCCGCCCCCTACCAACGAAAGCTCCGCCCCTGGACCTCTGAGAGCGGGAGGTGAGCCCGACTGGTCAGGTAGGTCCTTCTGCCTACATTATATACACGGCCTGTAGACCCCTTTTTTCCCTAAACCATCCCTGGAAATGTTGTTTACCCCCCTGTATAGCTGTGCATTGCTGAAAGTTTAAATTTTAAAACTGGCTACCTGGTCATCTCCTGTAGTCGCATCCCCAGTCTCTGGTCATCTCCTGTAGTCGCATCCCCAGTCTCTGGTTATCTCCTGTAGTCGCATCCCCAGTCTCTGGTTATCTCCTGTAGTCGCATCCCCAGTCTCTGGTTATCTCCTGTAGTCGCATCCCCAGTCTCTGGTTATCTCCTGTAGTCGCATCCCCAGTCTCTGGTTATCTCCTGTAGTTGCATCCCCAGTCTCTGGTTATCTCCTGTAGTCGCATTCGCAGTCTGGTCATTTCCCGTAGTCGCATTCGCAGTCTCTGGTTATCTCCTGTAGTCGCATTCGCAGTCTGGTCATTTCCTGTAGTCGCATTCGCAGTCTGGTCATTTCCTGTAGTCGCATTCGCAGTCTGGTCATTTCCTGTAGTCGCATTCGCAGTCTGGTTATTTCCTGTAGTCGCATCCCCAGTCTCTGGTTATCTCCTGTAGTCGCATTCGCAGTCTGGTCATTTCCCGTAGTCGCATTCGCAGTCTCTGGTTATCTCCTGTAGTCGCATTCGCAGTCTGGTTATTTCCTGTAGTCGCATTCGCAGTCTGGTCATTTCCTGTAGTCGCATTCGCAGTCTGGTCATTTCCTGTAGTCGCATTCGCAGTCTCTGGCTATCTCCTGTAGTCGCATCCCCAGTCTCTGGTCATTTCCTGTAGTCGCATTCGCAGTCTGGTCATTTCCTGTAGTCGCATCCCCAGTCTCTGGTCATTTCCTGTAGTCGCATTCGCAGTCTGGTCATTTCCCGTAGTCGCATTCGCAGTCTCTGGTTATCTCCTGTAGTCGCATTCGCAGTCTGGTTATTTCCTGTAGTCGCATTCGCAGTCTGGTCATTTCCTGTAGTCGCATTCGCAGTCTGGTCATTTCCTGTAGTCGCATTCGCAGTCTCTGGCTATCTCCTGTAGTCGCATTCGCAGTCTGGTCATTTCCCGTAGTCGCATTCGCAGTCTCTGGTTATCTCCTGTAGTCGCATTCGCAGTCTGGTTATTTCCTGTAGTCGCATTCGCAGTCTGGTCATTTCCTGTAGTCGCATTCGCAGTCTGGTCATTTCCTGTAGTCGCATTCGCAGTCTCTGGCTATCTCCTGTAGTCGCATCCCCAGTCTCTGGTCATTTCCTGTAGTCGCATTCGCAGTCTGGTCATTTCCTGTAGTCGCATTCGCACTCTGGTTATCTCCTGTAGTCTCATTCGCAGTCTGGTCATTTCCTGTAGTCGCATTCGCAGTCTCTGGTTATCTCCTGTAGTCGCATTCGCAGTCTGGTCATTTCCTGTAGTGGCATCCCCAGTCTGGTCATTTTCTGTAGTCGCATCCCCAGTCTCTGGTTATTTCCTGTACTCGCATTCGCAGTCTGGTCATTTCCTGTAGTCGCATCCCCAGTCTCTGGTCATTTCCTGTAGTCGCATTCGCAGTCTGGTTATTTCCTGTAGTCGCATCCCCAGTCTCTGGTTATCTCCTGTAGTCGCATTCGCAGTCTGGTCATTTCCCGTAGTCGCATTCGCAGTCTCTGGTTATCTCCTGTAGTCGCATTCGCAGTCTGGTTATTTCCTGTAGTCGCATTCGCAGTCTGGTCATTTCCTGTAGTCGCATTCGCAGTCTCTGGTTATCTCCTGTAGTCGCATTCGCAGTCTGGTCATTTCCTGTAGTCACATCCCCAGTCTGGTCATTTCCTGTAGTCGCATCCCCAGTCTCTGGTTATTTCCTGTACTCGCATTCGCAGTCTGGTCATTTCCTGTAGTCGCATTGGCAGTCTCTGGTTATCTCCTGTAGTCGCATTCGCAGTCTGGTCATTTCCTGTAGTCGCATTCGCAGTCTGGTCATTTCCTGTAGTCTCATTCGCAGTCTCTGGTTATCTCCTGTAGTCGCATTCGCAGTCTGGTCATTTCCTGTAGTCGCATTCGCAGTCTCTGGTTATCTCCTGTAGTCGCATTCACAGTCTCTGGTTATCTCCTGTAGTCGCATTCGCAGTCTGGTTATTTCCTGTAGTCGCATTCGCAGTCTGGTCATTTCCTGTAGTCGCATTCGCAGTCTGGTCATTTCCTGTAGTCGCATCCCCAGTCTGGTCATTACCTGTAGTCGCATCCCCAGTCTCTGGTTATTTCCTGTAGTCGCATTCGCAGTCTGGTTATTTCCTGTAGTCGCATTCCCAGTCTGGTCATTACCTGTAGTCGCATCCCCAGTCTCTGGTTATTTCCTGTAGTCGCATTCGCAGTCTGGTCATTTCCTGTAGTCGCATCCCCAGTCTGGTCATTACCTGTAGTCGCATCCCCAGTCTCTGGTTATTTCCTGTAGTCGCATTCGCAGTCTGGTCATTTCCTGTAGTCGCATTCGCAGTCTCTGGTTATCTCCTGTAGTCGCATTCGCAGTCTCTGGTTATCTCCTGTAGTCGCATTCACAGTCTGGTCATTTCCTGTAGTCGCATTCGCAGTCTCTGGTTATCTCCTGTAGTCGCATTCACAGTCTCTGGTTATCTCCTGTAGTCGCATTCGCAGTCTGGTTATTTCCTGTAGTCGCATTCGCAGTCTGGTCATTTCCTGTAGTCGCATTCGCAGTCTGGTCATTTCCTGTAGTCGCATCCCCAGTCTGGTCATTACCTGTAGTCGCATCCCCAGTCTCTGGTTATTTCCTGTAGTCGCATTCGCAGTCTGGTTATTTCCTGTAGTCGCATTCCCAGTCTGGTCATTACCTGTAGTCGCATCCCCAGTCTCTGGTTATTTCCTGTAGTCGCATTCGCAGTCTGGTCATTTCCTGTAGTCGCATCCCCAGTCTGGTCATTACCTGTAGTCGCATCCCCAGTCTCTGGTTATTTCCTGTAGTCGCATTCGCAGTCTGGTCATTTCCTGTAGTCGCATTCGCAGTCTCTGGTTATCTCCTGTAGTCGCATTCGCAGTCTCTGGTTATCTCCTGTAGTCGCATCCCCAGTCTCTGGTTATTTCCTGTAGTCGCATTCGCAGTCTGGTTATTTCCTGTAGTCGCATTCGCAGTCTCTGGTTATCTCCTTTAGTCGCATCCCCAGTCTCTGGTTATTTCCTGTAGTCACATTCGCAGTCTGGTTATTTCCTGTAGTCGCATTCACAGTCTCTGGTTATCTCCTGTAGTCGCATCCCCAGTCTCTGGTTATTTTCTGTAGTCGCATTCGCAGTCTGGTTATTTCCTGTAGTCGCATTCGCAGTCTCTGGTTGTCTCCTGTAGTCGCATCCCCAGTCTCTGGTTATTTCCTGTAGTCGCATTCGCAGTCTTTGGTCATCTCCTGTAGTTGCATCCGTAGTCTCTGGTTATCTCCTGTAGTCATTTATGATATCTATGGCTATGAATATTTCTTGAATCCATATTGAGCACTATATTTGATTGGCTGTTTGCTTCTGCTTAGGCCTGGCAAACACGCACAATCGCACATGATGATGACTTCATCATCATGTGCGTGATTGTGATTGTGCGTGTGTGCCAAGCAGAAGCAGCCAATCAAATATAGTGCTCAATATGGATTAAATAAATAGTGGGAAGAATGCTCCTTACATTGGTGGTCAGTGGGAAGAATGTTCCTTACATTGGTGATCAGTGAGAAGAATGTTCCTTACATTGGTGATCAGTGAGATGAATGTTCCTTACATTGGTGGTCAGTGAGAAGAATGTTCCTTACATTGGTGGTCAGTGGGAAGAATGTTCCTTACATTGGTGATCAGTGGGAAGAATGTTCCTTACATTGGTGATCAGTGAGAAGAATGTTCCTGACATTGGTGATCAGTGGGAAGAATGCCCCTTACATTGGTGATCAGTGAGAAGAATGTTCCTTACACTGGTGATCAGTGGGAAGAATGCTCCTTACATTGGTGATCAGTGAGAAGAATGTTCCTGACATTGGTGGTCAGTGGGAAGAATGTTCCTTACATTGGTGGTCAGTGAGAAGAATGTTCCTTACATTGGTGATCAGTGAGAAGAATGTTCCTTACATTGGTGACCAGTAGGAAGAATGTTCCTTACATTGGTGATCAGTGAGAAGAATGTTCCTTACATTGGTGATCAGTGGGAAGAATGCCCCTTACATTGGTGATCAGTGAGAAGAATGTTCCTTACATTGGTGATCAGTGAGAAGAATGTTCCTTACATTGGTGATCAGTGAGAAGAATGGTCCTTACATTGGTGGTCAGTGAGAAGAATGTTCCTTACATTGGTGATCAGTGAGAAGAATGTTCCTTACATTGGGGGTCAGTGGGAAGAATGTTCCTTACATTGGTGTTCAGTGAGAAGAATGTTCTTTACATTGGTGATCAGTGAGAAGAATGTTCCTTACATTGGTGATCAGTGAAAATTATATAAAGTTAAGAAAAATAATTTAAAAAAAAATGTAAAGCACCCCCATGATCCCCGCACATGCTCTATATGAAAAGCTTTATTTAGGATGAGCACATGTATGTAAACATGTGTCTATAGACGCAAATGCTGGACACGGGAGCCCACCTGCAAGGTAACCCCCCCCGGGAGAGCGCTTCTCCTAGGGAGTTATCTGATGTGGGGAGGAGCCGCGAGAGCCACCCCCAGATGTCGAGGTTCGGGGCCACTCTGTGCGAAACGAGCTGCACAGTGAATGTAAGTATGATATGTTTGTTATTTTAAAAAAAACAAAAAAAAACGAGCCTTTACAATCACTTTAATTTTGGAAAGGTACCGTTGTTGCACTTTCTTTAATGTAATTCTGTGACGAACGCATGTAGTGTGGGCAGTGCAAAATGTAGGTGGGGATTTGTGTGGGTGTGGCTTGAGTGTGGGTGGGAACACATGAGCGGGGACAGGGGGCCCCAGGATCTCCTATTGCCCGGGGGCCCCATGAGTTGTCAGTCCGCCCCTGAATAAGACCATCATTAAATGCACCAATGCTTCTTAAATGGCCTCAACGATAGCCGGCAGAAGAACAACCCAAGGGACTGCCTCTCATGTAAAACCATCTTGCCAATCCCCTTCTTTCTCTTTAACATTTTGAAAATTGACAGTGTGCACCCAGTCGGTTTAGGCCTAACATAGTTCCTGCATTTGATAAATCATGCCACATACACATGAGCGGACTTTCCGGCAGACTTGGTCCGGCGGACCGGACTCCGTTGGACAATTCGATCGTGTGTGGGCTCCAGCGGACTTTTTTTTCCCAAAAGTCCAACGGACCTAGAAATAAAACATGTTTCAAATATTTCTGGACTCGAGTCCAGTCGAAAAATCCGCTCGTCTGTATGCTAGTCCGATGGACTAAAACCGACGCTAGGGCAGCTATTGGCTACTAGCTATCAACTTCCTTATTTTAGTCTGGTGTACGTCATCACGTATGAATCCGTCGGACTTTGGTGTGATCGTGTGTAGGCAAGTCTGTTCGTTAGAAAGTCCGTCGGAAGTCTGTCGGTTAGACCGTCGGGACCAGTCCGGTCGAAAAGTCCGCTCGTGTGTGTACGCGGCATTAGTCACTTTGCATGCTGAACTGTCTCACCTCCATTGTCGTTTTATTTTGTGCTTACCTGGTTATTACTCTTAAGAGACAATGTTTATCTCTGCTAATTGGTTCGGTGCCTGTTTCTTGATATAGCACTGCTATTGGGTACCAATTATGCCTTTCGGTAATTTATTATGTTTGGGCGTTTGTACACTCAACCTGGTGTGTGAGAGAGGCTGAGGTTCTTGAAAAGGTTGAGGCAAAGAGCAAAGGACCCATCCTATCCAGCGACTACTACTATGGGGGTAGTGCAACACTGCACCACAGTACGTCAGTGACAAAAATAAGGCACCCCATAGGTACACCACTGGAAACTCAGAGAACTGAGCCTGGCTTGTAACGTGAGCCAAAAATCTTGAATGGCTGGCTGAGATCTGACAAGTTCCCAGGTATGGTCACACATGATAGGTAGATGTAAGCTGCTTTTTTTTTACAAGGTTCCCAAAGAATTTAGCGCATCTGTTTGGTCACCTAAAAGAAATGAGGGGTGAGTGGAGCTGCTTCCAGTCATTAGTCTGTCCTCTCCATTATACATTTGTATTAGATCTCCTCTGGATCTGCTATTCACTAGAGATATTGTACAACACTGATCCCCAGATGTCAAGACTCATCTTCGCAGGTGGTTTATGCCCCAGGGATCCTTCACTTCCAGCAATGGTGTAAATATAGACAAAGCAGCCCAGGTGACTGCTATGGGGCCTTAGAGTGGAAAGGGGCCCCATTAGAGAGGTTGCCTGATTTCTCAGATGCTCAGGATCATGCTGTGACATTGCCAGGTGTACCCCATGAACGTTTTGCTATGGGGCCCCACGAATTGTACTTATGCCCCTGACTCTCAGGATTGTCATACATATCCATAACAAGCTGGCTATACCGTGAATTTTATCTTCTCTTGTGTCATTCTCACCCTATGAAAATTGATTTTTAGGTAAATATTAATTAGGTAATATCTCACAAACTGTGCAATAAACACGGGGCAATAGAGGGAACATCGGGAGAGGTCATCCTCAATTCAGTGACCGAGCCTGGAAAGGTGTGAACAACCGAGCCTATCGAGTTTGCACATGTGGCGCAATACAGCTCAGGGTCTGTGCACCGGAGAAAAGGTCACATGATCTCCTGTATTCCAGAGGCGTAAAGTCTGGAGTGGTGATTGTACACTTTGCAAAATGAATGATAGTAAATAAGGCGGAACGGTGTTCACACTGAATACCCAATTACATGTAAAGGACATTTAAAAAAATACTTTTTTTCTAGTACAGGATTGGGCATTCAATCTGAACACATCGCCACCTTAGGTATTAATATTCATGTTGTTTACATTTACTATTCTAAGTGAACGCTCTCTGTTCTTTATGGGACATGGTGCTCCAATGTAGAAAAGGGTCCCGGTGAACCCGCCTTGATGTCCTATAGACAAGCTCATTGCATTTGCTTTACAGATCTAATTGATGTTTTCTGAACATCAATATCATGAGTTCTGCACATATAAATAATCATCCTTACTCCGTCAGTTAATAGGTGTTCTTTCTGTGGATTATACAATAACCCGACAGATACACACAGACTTAATTATTTATTTAATGCTTTACTGATATTTATTACCTTACCACCAAACTGCATGTACGGTCATAGCGGGGTGACTGCTGAGGTACAGGTGAGATCATTACGGGCTGACTGCTAAACTATATGTTCAGTCATAGTGGGACGACTGTCTGAATTACAGCTACGATCATACAGAACTGACTGCTGAACTACATGTACAGTCATAGCATTGTGACTGCTGAACTGCATGTACAGTCATAGCATTGTGACTGCTGAACTACATGTACAGTCATAGTGAGGTGAATGCTGAACTACAGGTGAGATTGTAACAGACTAACTTACTAAACTATATGTGCAACCTATTGTGCAGACTCAGAGTATTGCAATAAGCGCTGGAAGCTTCTTGGATGCAGTAATATGGCTTTACTTTCATGGAGAAATATATTATATGTCTTATAGCATGGAGAAACATGAACCAGAAACAGGAATATACAAGTACATGCACTGAGATAGACAATTCATCCTTTTACAGCATAGAAAACATGAACTATACACTATAATACTACAGCGCCACCTGTTGCATAGATAGGCATAATGCATACAGT
This sequence comes from Lithobates septentrionalis, assembly GCA_037952835.1. Classification (NCBI taxonomy): domain Eukaryota; kingdom Metazoa; phylum Chordata; class Amphibia; order Anura; family Ranidae; genus Lithobates; species Lithobates septentrionalis. The sequence goes on from JBBDGP010002237.1 coordinate 66,670, forward strand.
ATTGTCAGCTTATTAACAACTTTACATTACATGCTGTTGTTCTTTTCCAACACCCCTTCTCAACAGCATGAGCTTTGTCAAATTATATTCAGCCCCTTCTGGAAATAACTATGACGTTCCTTCAATAAAGGCTTGGTGAGTGCATCAGCAGTCATCTCCTCTGATGGACAGTATTGAATGTCAATAACACCTTCTCCTTCCGCTCTTGATTGTCCCTCAGTAGGTGATACTTGACATCAATGTGTTTGGTCCTAGGATTGACCCTTTCTGGTTGCAACACTAAGAAGCGCTCTGATGGTGGAGTGTTTTACGAGGGGAGCGAATGTTTCATCGTAATCTTCACCAAATTTCTGAGGGTAATCCTTGGCAACTAGTCTGTCTTTGTATTTGTGGATATTCCTTTCTGCGTCTGACTTTATTTTGAAAGTCCACTTACTTCCTATAGTTTTGCGGTTAGGAGGGAGCTCTGTGAGTGTCCAGGTTTTATTTTCTTGAAGTGACTTTAATTCTTCTTCTGCTGCCGCTCTCCATGTATTGGCTTCACATTTTGGCAGTTTTTCTATGTCTTCCCAGGATGTTGGTTCTAAGTATGCTGTGTGTTTTGACAGTGTATGACAGCTGGTGGGGTGGTATCCCCTTTGGAGTCCGAGTGGATCTTCTGACTTAAGTCAGTTCAGCAGGATCTGGTGGGGAACTTGATTTAGGCATTGTGAGTTCCACCTCTTGTTCTGATGCCTGCATAGGTTCGGTTTGGGTGACCTTTTCTTCTTGTTTGCTTGGCATATTCAATTCACAGCTTTCAGGGATCAGTGTTTCTGGTGATGGGCTCTCATCAAAATAAACACTACGGCTTATTGTCACTTTGTCAGTCTTTGGGTGTAGGATTCTGTAACCCTTAGTTTGCTCACTGTAGCCTACTACAATGCCCTCTATAGCTCTGTTCTCCAGCTTGGATCGCTTTTCACTTGGAATATAGGCATATGCTTTACATCCAAACACTCTGACGTGTCCTATGCTAGGTTTTGATCCATGCCACATTTCAAATGAAGTATTTTTAATGGCTCTTGAGGGTAGTTTGTTTTGTAGGTATGTTGCAGTCCTAACTGCTTCTCCCCAGTACTTGTGAGGTAGGTTGGCATCAGACAACATGCACCTGGCCATTTCTATAAGAATGCAATTTTTCCTTTCTGCTACACTGTTTTGTTAAGGAGTGTATGGTGCGGTTGTCTGGTGTACTATTCCTTGTCTCTTCAGATAAGAGGCCACCTCTTTGCTTATGTATTCTCCCCCATTGTCCGTGCGTATTATTATTCCTGGTTTCCATTGTAATTTGTTGCTAGACATGGCAACGAACACTTGAGGTTTCTCTGATGTTTCATTTTTGTGTTTCATCAGATAAGTAGTTGTGTACCTGGAATAATCATCAATGAAAGTCAGTAGATATCTGTTCCCACCTGACGTGGGAGTTTTCATTGGACCGCATATGTCACTGTGTATGAGCTGCAGAGGGGTGGCTGTTTTTTCTTTGAGATGCCCGTGGAAGGGGAGCACGTGTGGTTTTTGCTTTTTTGCTTCTATACAGCTCTTGCATTTCATGAGCACTTTGCAAGGCCCTATTGACAAATCTTCTGATAAACCTCTTTTTATAATGTCCTGTATAGCTTCTGGACTTCTGTGCCCCAGCTGCATGTGCCATAAGTGGATCCATTTGCTGTATAGGCAGTGGTGTAGCGTGGGGGGTGCAGGGGGTGCCGTGGCCCCAGGCGTGACATTTAGGGGGGCGCCAGTATGTGTCACTACTGGCTGCCTCCTCCTAATTTCAAGTTCCTGTGTCCCCCGCGCTCTGACCGCCATGTTAAGTGTCCGGCGCCCTGTGATTGGGTGTATGGGGGGTCATGTGAGGCGTAGGTCTGGCCTGTCCTCGATCACTCCTGAAGTCCCGCCTCCGCACATGACCCCCCATACGCCCAATCACAGTGCGATGGACACTGAACATGGCAGCAGCCAGAGCGCGGGGGAGAGAAGCAAAAACGTGAGCCGCAGCTGTCTTCTCCTCCTCCTCTGGACCGATGCAGGCCAGGACAAGAAGGTGAGTGAGACTCCCTCGTGAGAGTCATGTTACTGGCCCTGGGGGGGGGGGAGAGAGAGAGACACTGTAGGCAGGACAGTATAGTGTTGGCTGTGTAGTATAGTGGACAGTGTAGTGTAGTATAGTGGTCAGCATAGTGGACAGTGTAGTGTAGTATAGTGTGTAGTATAGTGGTCAGTGTAGTGTAGTGGTCAGTATAGTGGACAGTGTAGTGTAGTGTAGTATAGTGCTCAGTGTAGTGTAGTATAATGGTCAGTATAGTGTAGTTTAGTATGGAGGTCAGTATAGTGGTCAGTGTAGTATAGGAATAGTGTTTAGTATGGAGGTCAGTGTAGTGTAGTGGTCAGTATGGTGGTTAGTGTAGTATGGTGGTCAGTATAGTGGTTAGTGTAGTATAGTATAGTGGTTAGTATAGTGGTCAGTATAGTGTAGTTTAGTATGGAGGTCAGTGTAGTGTAGTATAGTGGTTAGTATGGTGGTCAGTGTAGTATGGTGGTCAGTGTAGTGTAGTATGGTGGTCAGTGTAGTATAGTGGTCAGTGTAGTGTAGTATGGTGGTCAGTGTAGTATAGTTGTCAGTGTAGTATGGTGGTCAGTGTCGTATAGTATGGTGGTCAGTGTAGTATAGTATGGTGGTCAGTGTAGTGTAGTATAGTGGCCAGTGTAGTGTAGTGGTCAGTGTAGTGTAGTGGTCAGTGTAGTATAGTATGGTGGTCAGTGTAGTGGACAATATAGTGTAGTGGACAGTATAGCGTAGCGGACAGTATAGTGTAGTGGACAGTATAGTGGTCAGTGTAGTATAGTGATCAATGTAGTGTAGTATGGTGGACAGTGTAGTATAGTGGTAAGTGTAGTGTAGTATGGTGGACAGTGTAGATTAGTGGTCAGTGTAGTGTGTAATTGTCAGTAAAGGAATCAGGTTGGTCAGTGTTGAAATCAGGTAGGTTAGCATAGTGGTCAGTATAGGAATCAGGTAAGTCAGGGCTATTGTATTGGAAGGGACTCGGGGAGTGCTAAAAGTCCGCATGTTAGGGGGCGCAAATTACTTGCCTTACCCCGGGTGCTGACAACCCACGCTACGCCACTGTGTATAGGTCATTAGCCACTACATTGGCTTGCTGGTCTGTGATTATGAGCCTGTATAGGTGACCGTCTAGTTTTTCTTTTGCGAGGAATCGCTTATCATTGAGAATTGTGCATTCATCACCCTGGAACTTAACTGTGAGACCGTTATTTGCAAGACTTTTCACTGATAGAAGGCTGCCTTCTAGTTCTGGAACATACAGCACTTTCTTTACAAGGATACTCTGCTTGACTTGTGGTGTAATGCAGTTCAGGAAGCCATGGCTTTTACCTTCGGCAGTGATGCTTTTCCCGTTTGCTAGGAAAACTTTGTCTTTTGCACTGTAATCAATGTTTGTGAAGAAGGTTTCATCACTAGTCATGTGGCTTGTTGCACCTAAATCTACGCACCAGCCGTGTGGCTTGCCGCTTTGTGTTACTTTAAAGGTGCCACTCCATGATGTGTCTGCAGTTTCCTTTGTGATTGCTTGGACTCTTTCTTTTGTGAATAGCTTTAGCTTTCACTGCTTGGCATTCCAGATAGAACAGTCCTTTTTTAAGTGACCGGTCTTCTTACAGCGAAAACAGGCTCTGCTTTCTTTGTTATGCTTTATGCCTTTATACATCTTAAGAGCTTTGTCATCGTGGTGCATATTTTCTTTCCTTCTGTCATATTCATCGATTAATTTCCCTTTGCAGTTCCAGTGTCAGCTCCTGCTCGGGTCTGGTTTCTAAAGCGTTAATGAGAGCAGTATATGTCTCTGGAAGGCTGCAGAGGAGAGGAGCAGAGCAACAATATGATTATCTTTGATGTCCTCTCCAATGGCACGCAGCTGCTCTATGATCTCCAGCACAACATTCACGTGGTCACACATTTGCTGGCCTTCTTGTAGTCTCATCTTGTACAACTTTCTTAGCAAAAACAGTTTGCTGTCTAGACTTGAACGCTCATACAGCTTTTGTAATGAAGTCCACATACCTTTGGCTGTTTTCTCTGTTATTATGTGGATAAGTTGGTCATCTTCCACTAGTAAGCTTATAATTGCCTTTGCCTGTCTGTCCTTCCTATCCCATTCCTCTCTCCGTTTGTGGGTTTGTCTGTATTCAGCACTTGCCACAAGTCATCCTTGCAAAGAAACATTTGTAGTTTAAACTTCCATAGCTGGGAATTGGCATTGTTCAGCTTTACTATTGTAAACTTCACATCTGAACCACTTGCCATCTTTCAGTAGCTTGTATACAGTACTCACAGACTCACTGTAGAATTCTTTGCTTCAGTGGCTGTTGGGTTTGCTGTATCCTCTCCAGTGCCTGGACGCTGTTGGGCTCTGCTGAGGGTTCCTGGGGTGCTGCTGGGTGCCTGGGCCCATAACCTATTGTGCAGAGTCTTGCAATAAGCGCTGGAAGCTTCTTGGATGCAGTAATATGGATTTACTTTCATGGATAAATATATTACGTGTTTTACAGCATGGAGATACATGAACAGGAAACAGGAATATACAAGTACCTGCACTCAGACAATACATGCTGTTATATCATAGAAAACATGAACTATACACTAGTCCGGTCGAAAAATCCGCTCGTCTGTATGCTAGTCCGATGGACTAAAACCGACGCTAGGGCAGCTATTGGCTACTGGCTATCAACTTCCTTATTTTAGTCCGGTGTACGTCAGCACGTATGAATCCGTTGGACTTTGGTGTGATTGTGTGTAGGCAAGTCCGTCGGAAGTCCGCCGAAAGTCTGTCGGATAGACCGTCGGGAACAGTCCGGTCGAAAAGTCCGCTCGTGTGTGTACGCGGCATTAGTCACTTTGCATGCTGAACTGTTTCACCTCCATTGTCGTTTTATTTTGTGCTTACCTGGTTATTACTTTTAAGTGACAATGTTTATCTCTGCTAATTGGTTCAGTGCCTGTTTCTTGATATAGCACTACTATTGGGTACCAATGATGCCTTTCGGTAATTTATTATGTTTGGGCGTTTGTACACTCAACCTGGTGTGTGAGAGAGGCTGAGGTTCTTGAAAAGGTTGATGCAAAGAGCAAAGGACCCATCCTATCCAGCGACTACTACGGGGGTAGTGCAACACTGCACCACAGTACGTCAGTGACAAAAATTAGGCACCCCATAGGTACACCACTGGAAACTCAGAGAACTGAGCCTGGCTTGTAACGTGAGCCAAAAATCTTGAATGACTGGCTGAGATCCAAGGTATGGTCACATATGATAGGTAGATGTAAGCTGCTTTTTTTTACAAGGTTCCCAAAGAATTTAGCGCATCTGTTTGGTCACCTAAAAGAAATGAGGGGTGAGTTGAGCCGCTTCCAGTCATTAGTCTGTCCTCTCCATTATACATTTGTATTAGATCTCCTCTGGATCTGCTATTCACTAGAGATATTGTACAACACTGATCCCCAGATGTCAAGACTCATCTTCGCAGGTGGTTTATGCCCCAGGGATCCTTCACTTCCAGCAATGGTGTAAATATAGACAAAGCAGCCCAGGTGACTGCTATGGGGCCTTATAGGGCGTACACACGGTCGGACTTTGTTCGGACATTCCGACAACAAAATCCTAGGATTTTTTCCGACGGATGTTGGCTCAAACTTGTCTTGCATACACACGGTCACACAAAGTTGTCGGAAAATCCGATCGTTCTGAACGCGGTGACGTAAAACACGTACGTCGGGACTATAAACGGGGCAGTGGCCAATAGCTTTCATCCCTTTATTTATTCTGAGCATGCGTGGCACTTTGTCCGTCAGATTTGTGTACACACAATCGGAATTTCCGACAACGGATTTTGCTGTCGGAAAATTTTATCTCCTGCTCTCCAACTTTGTGTGTCGGAAAATCCGATGGAAAATGTCCGATGGAGCCCACACACGGTCGGAATTTCCGACAACACGCTCCGATCGGACATTTTCCATCGGAAAATCCGACCGTGTGTACGGGGCATTAGAGTGGAAAGGGGCCCCATTAGAGAGGTTGCCTGATTTCTCAGATGCTCAGAATCATGCTGTGACATTGCCAGGTGTACCCCATGAACGTTTTGCTATGGGGCCCCACGATTTGTACTTATGCCCCTGACTCTCAGGATTGTCATACATATCCATAACAAGCCGGCTATACCGTGAATTTTATCTTCTCTTGTGTCATTCTCACCCTATGAAAATTGATTTTTAGGTAAATATTAATTAGGTAATATCTCACAAACTGTGCAATAAACACGGGGCAATAGAGGGAACATCGGGAGAGGTCATCCTCAATTCAGTGACTGAGCCTGGAAAGGTGTGAACAACCGAGCCTATCGAGTTTGCACATGTGGTGCAATACAGCTCAGGGTCTGTGCACCGGAGAAAAGGTCACATGATCTCCTGTATTCCAGAGGCGTAGAGGCTGGGGTGGTGAATGTACACTTTGCAAAATGAATGATAGTAAATAAGGCAGAACGATGTTCACACTGAATACCCAATCAGATGTAAAGGACATTTAAAAAAATACTTTTTCTCTAGTACAGGATTGGGCATTCAATCTGAACACATCGCCACCTTAGGTACTAATATTCATGTTGTTTACATTTACTATTCTAAGTGAACACTCTCTGTTCTTTATGGGAAATGATGCTCCAATGTAGAAAAGGGTCCCGGTGAACCCGCCTTGATGTCCTATAGACAAGCTCATTGCATTTGCTTTACAGATCTAATTGATGTTTTCTGAACATCAATATCATGAGTGCTGCTGCACATATAAATAATCATCCTTTACTCCGTCAGTTAATAGGTGTTCTTTCTATGGATTATACAATAACCCGACAGATACACACAGACTTAATTATTTATTTAATGCTTTACTGATATTTATTACCTTACCACCAAACTGCATGTACGGTCATAGCGGGGTGACTGCTGAGCTACAGGTGAGATCATTACGGGCTGACTGCTAAACTATATGTTCAGTCATAGTGGGACGACTGTCTGAATTACAGCTACGATCATACAGAACTGACTGCTGAACTACATGTACAGTCATAGCATTGTGACTGCTGAACTACATGTACAGTCATAGCATTGTGACTGCTGAACTACATGTACAGTCATAGTGAGGTGAATACTGAACTACAGGTGAGATCGTAACAGACTAACTTACTAAACTATATGTGCAACCTATTGTGCAGACTCAGAGTATTGCAATAAGCGCTGGAAGCTTCTTGGATGCAGTAATATGGCTTTACTTTCATGGAGAAATATATTATATGTCTTATAGCATGGAGAAACATGAACTGGAAACAGGAATATACAAGTACATGCACTGAGATAGACAATTCATCCTTTTACAGCATAGAAAACTATACACTATAATACTACAGCGCCACCTGCTGCATAGATAGGTATAATGCATACAGTATTGTCAACTTATTACCAACTTTACATTACATGCTGTTGTTCTTTTCCAACACCCCTTCTCAACAGCATGAGCTTTGTCAAATTATATTCAGCTTCTTCTGGAAATAACTATGACGTTCCTTTAATAAAGGCTTGGTGAGTGCATCAGCAGTCATCTCCTCTGACGGACAGTATTGAATGTCAATAACACCTTCTCCTTCCGCTCTTGATTGTCCCTCAGTAGGTGATACTTGACATCAATGTGTTTGGTCCTAGGATTGACCCTTTCTTGTTGCAACACTAATGCCACGTACACACGAGCGGAATGTCCGACAGAAAAAGTCAGACGGAAGCTTTTCGTCGTCTATTCAGATCGTGTGTATGCCTCATCGGACTTTATTTTTCGAAAATTCTGACAGACCTAGAAATGGAACATGTTCTAAAAATTTCAGACGGAACCAATTCCTATCGGGAAAACCGCTCGTCTGTATGCTGTTCCGACGTACCAAAAACAACGCATGCTCTGAAGCAAGTACAAGACAGAAGCTATTGGCTACTGGCTGGCTATTGCACTTAATTTTTCTAGTCCCGTCATACGTGTTGTACGTCACCGCGTTATGGACGGTCGGACTTTGGTGTGACCGTGTGTAGGCAAGACCGCTTGAGCGGAATTCCATTGGAGTTCCGTCGGAGAAACCTTCTGAGTTTATTCCGACGGCAAAACTGGTCGTGTGTACAGGGCATAAGAAGTGCACTGATAGTGGAGTGTTTTACGAGAGGAGCTAATGTTTCATCGTAATCTTCACCAAATTTCTGAGGGTAATACTTGGCAACTAGTCTGTGTTTGCCTTTGTGGATATTCCCTTCTGCGTCTGACTTTATTTTGAAAGTCCACTTATTTCCTATAGTTTTGCAATGTGGAGGGAGCTCTGTGAGTGTCCAGGTTTTATTTTCTTGAAGTGACTTTAATTCTTCTTCTGCTGCCTTCCTCCATTTATTGGCTTCACGTTTTGGCAGTTTTCCTATGTCTTTCCCAGGATGTTGGTTCTAAGTATGCTGTGTGTTTTGACAGTGTATGACAGCTGGTGGGGTGGTATCCCCTTTGTAGTCCGAGTGGATCTTCTGACTTAAGTCAGTTCAGCAGGATCTGGTGGGGAACTTGATTTAGGCATTGTGAGTTCCACCTCTTGTTCTGATGCCTGCATAGGTTCGGTTTGGGTGACCTTTTCTTCTGGTTTGCTTGGCATATTCACTTCACAGCTTTCAGGGATCAGTGTTTCTGGTGATGGGCTCTCATCAAAATAAACACTATGGCTTATTATCACTTTGTCAGTCTTTGGGTGTAGGATTCTGTAACCCTTAGTTTGCTCACTGTAGACTACTACAATGCCCTCTATGGCTCTGTTCTCAAGCTTGGATCACTTTTCACTTGGAATATAGGCATATGCTTTACATCCAAACACTCTGATGTGTCCTATGCTAGGCTTTGATCCATGCCACATTTCGAATGAGGTATTTTTAATAGCTCTTGAGGGTAGTCTGTTTTGTAGGTAGGTTGCAGTCCTAACTGCTTCTCCCCAGTACTTGTGAGGTACGTTGGCATCAGACAACATGCACCTGGCCATTTCTATAAGAATGCGATTTTTCCTTTCTGCTACACTGTTTTGTTCAGGAGTGTATGGTGCGGTTGTTTGGTGTACTATTCCTTGTCTCTTTAGATAAGAAGCCACTTCTTTGCTTATGTATTCTCCCCCATTGTCCGTGAGTATTATTCCTGGTTTCCATTGTAATTTGTTGCTAGACATGGCAACGAACACTTGAGGTTTCTCTGTTGTTTCATTTTTGTGTTTCATCAGATAAGTAGTTGTGTACCTGGAATAATCATCAATGAAAGTCAGTAGATATCTGTTCCCACCTGACGTGAGAGTTTTCATTGGACCGCATATGTCACTGTGTATGAGCTGCAGAGGGGTGGCTGTTTTTTCTTTGAGATGCCCGTGGAAGGGGAGCACGTGTGGTTTTTGCCTTTTTGCTTCTATACAGCTCTTGCATTTCATGAGCACTTTGCAAGGCACTATTGACAAATCTTCTGATAAACCTCTTTTTATAATGTCCTGTATAGCTTCTGGACTTCTGTGCCCGAGCTGCATGTGCCATAAGTGGATCCATTTGCTGTATAGGTCATTAGCCACTACATTGGCTTGCTGGTCTGTGATTATGAGCCTGTATAGGTGACCGTCTAGTTTTTCTTTTGCGAGGAATCGCTTATCATTGAGAATTGTGCATTCATCACCCTGGAACTTAACTGTGAGACCGTTATTTGCAAGACTTTTCACTGATAGAAGGCTGCCTTCTAGTTCTGGAACATACAGCACTTTCTTTACAAGGATACTCTTGACTTGTGGTGTAACACAGTTCAGGAAGCCATGGCTTTTACCTTCGGCAGTGATGCTTTTCCCGTTTGCTAGGAAAACTTTGTCTTTTGCACTGTAATCAATGTTTGTGAAGAAGGTTTCATCACTAGTCATGTGGCTTGTTGCACCTAAATCTATGCACCAGCCGTGTGGCTTGCCGCTTTGTGTTACTTTAAAGGTGCCACTCCATGATGTGTCTGCAGTTTCCTTTGTGATTGCTTGGACTCTTTCTTTTGTGAATAGCTTTAGCTTTCACTGCTTGGCTTTCCAGATAGAACAGTCCTTTTTTAAGTGACCGGTCTTCTTACAGCGAAAATAGGCTCTGCTTTCTTTGTTATGCTTTATGCCTTTGTACATCTTAAGAGTTTTGTCATCATGGTGCATATTTTCTTTCCTTCTGTCATATTCATCGATTAATTTCCCTTTTGCAGTTCCAGTGTCAGCTCCTGCTTGGGTCTGGTTTCTAAAGCGTTAATGAGAGCAGTATATGTCTCTGGAAGGCTGCAGAGGAGCAGGGCAACAATTTGATTATCTTTGATGTCCTCTCCGATGGCACGCAGCTGCTCTATGATCTCCAGCACAGCATTCACGTGGTCACAATTTTGTTTTTGTGTATTCGGCACCGTTAAAATCCCCCTAACCTCCTCCCGCCCCTTTTCTTACATAATGGGATGAGGTGCCTAAACTAGGGGTGCTTCATCACCAACCAGACCAATCCCCAACATTTGCTGGCCTTCTTGTAGTCTCATCTTGTACAACTTTCTTAGCAAAAACAGTTTGCTGTTTAGACTTGAACGCTCATACAGCTTTTGTAATGAAGTCTACATACCTTTGGCCGTTTTCTCTGTTATTATGTGGATAAGTTGGTCATCTTCCACTAGTAAGCTTATAATTGCTTTTGCCTGTCTGTCCTTCCTATCCCATTCCTCTCTCCGTTTGTGGGTTTGTCTGTATTCAGCACTTGCCACAAGTCATCCTTGCAAAGAAACATTTGTAGTTTAAACTTCCATAGCTGGTAATTGCCATTGTTCAGCTTTACTATTGTAAACTTCACATCTGAACTACTTGCCATCATTCAGTAGCTTGTATACAGTACTCACAGACTCACTGTAGAATTCTTTGCTTCAGTGGCTGCTGGGTTTGCTGTATCCTCTCCAGTGCCTGGATGCTGTTGGGCTCTGCTGGGGGTTCCTGGGGTGCTGCTGGGTGCCTGGGCCCATAACCTATTGTGCAGAGTCTTGCAATAAGTGCTGGAAGCTTCTTAGATGCAGTAATATGGATTTACTTTCATGGATAAATATATTACGTGTCTTACAGCATGGAGAAACATGAACAGGAAACAGGAATATACAAGTACATGCACTCAGATAGATAATACATACTGTTTTATCATAGAAAACATGAACTATACACTATAATACTACAGCGCCACCTGCTGCATAGATAGGTATAATGGATACAGTATTGTCAGTATATTAACAACTTTACATTACATGCTTCTGTTCTTTTCCAACACAACCATAGTGGGATGACTGCTGAACTACAGATGAGGTCATACCGGGATGACTGCTGAACTGCATGTGCAATCATAGTAGATCAGAAGACAGTCCGGTATTAACTCAGCTGTAGTTCAGCAGTCACTTAACATTTTTCACATTGAGAAAACGGTGAATCTTGGGGGATGTTGTATAAGAACACAGATAAAAAGACCCCATAATCTTGGCTCCTTCCAGACTGGGCAAGGGGCCCCGGTACACCTCCATGGTTCTTCTGTGTACACTTATATTTGCTGACATGTGGCCTTACTATTTTTGACCGCAGGGAAAATGGCAACTGGGAAGCGACTCTTGAACCTGGAGACCATGAACCAGGCGGTCCTGAATGTGAAGGTCCCAATTCTGGGGTCAGTGTCAGCCCGTGCGGTGGAGATGCAGAAGGAGATCAATCAGGTACGAGAATGGATGGGTGAGATGATTGGCTGAGGTAAGGTTGAAATACGGATTGAATCCATGAATTTCTGGATACACCCAGGAGGTGTCAGGGGAAGATATACCTACTGCAAAACTTTTTCTTATTGTGCTGAATGCCCAAAGTGTTTGGATACTTTGAGAAATCTGGATAGTATACAGCACTTCTGTACAGGTCAATAATGGCTCCACCCAACATACAGGCTGCTTCTATGAAGATTTATCCTGCACAGTCTCAGTAATAGTTCAGTAATGGCTCCACCCAACATTATGACTCATCCTATGAGGATGTATCGTGCACAGGCTCAGCAGTAGCTCTATTCAACCTAAAGGCTCCTCCCATGGGGATTAATTCTACACAGGCTCAGTAATGTCTCCTCCTATGAGGGTTTATCCTGTATAGGCTCAGTAGTGGCCCCATTCAACATAGAAGCTCCTCTTATGATGATTTATCCTGTAAAGGCTTTGTAATGGCTTCATCCAGCATAATGGCTCCTCCTGCCTGTACAGGCTTTGTAATGGCTCCACCCACCATAACGGCTCCTCCTATGACGATTTATCATGTACAGGTTTTGTAATAGCTCCACCCAACATAAAACAACATAAAGGCTCCTCCAATGAGGATTTATCTTGTACAGGCTCAGTAACGGCCCCAACCAACATAAAGGCTCCTTCTATGAGGATTTATTCTGCGCCAACTGACAAAAAGGGCTCCTCCTGCCTGTACAGGCTTTGTAATGGCTCCACCCACCATAACGACTCCTCCTATAAGGATTTATCCTTTACAGGCTCAGTAATAGCTCCCCCAGCACTAAGGCTCTTCCTATGAGGATTTATCCCGTACAGGTTCAGTAATTGTTGCACTAAACAGTTAGGCTCCTCCTATGAGTATTTATTCTGCACAGGCCAAGTAATAGCTCCATCCAACAAAAAGACTCCTTCTCTGAGTGTCTCCACCCACCATAAAGGCTCCTCCTAATAGGGTTTATCCTTTACAGGCTTTGTAATGGTTCCACTTTGCACAAACACTCTTCCAATGGGGATTTCCGTGTATAGGCTCAGTAAAACTGCACCCAGCATAAAAGTTCCTCCTATGAGGATTTTTCCTGTGCAAGTGCCATCATTTTTCCACCCAACATAAAGTTACTCGTGTGAGGATTTATCCTGCCAGAAGTTAAACTCTTGTGCTTATTTTAAAAGTTGATCCAGACTGGCAGGGGAGGGAGGTATTCCTGGGTAGCTGTAATCCACTTGATTGACACCCAACATAAAGGTTCCTTCTATGAGGATTTATCCTGTACAGGCTCAGTAATGGTTCCACCCAAAATTTAGGCTTCTACTATGAGGATTTATCCTGCATAGGCTCACTAATGTCTGAATTTTAAACATAAAGGCTCCTTCTATAAGGATTTATCCTGTATAGGCTCAGTAATTGTTTCACCCAACATTAAGGCTCCTACTATGGGGATTTCTCAAGCATAGGCTCAGTAATGGCTCCTCCTATAAGGATTCATCCTGTAGAGGCAGTAGGCACAGTAGTGGCTTCCTTCAACATAAAGGCTCCTCCTACGGAGATTTATCCTGTACAGGCATTGCAATGTCTCCATCCAGCATAAAGGCTTCACCTAATAGGATTTATAGTTCCTCCTATAAAGATTTATTCTCTACAAGTGCCATAATTTCTCCACCCAACATAAAGGCTCCTCCTGTGAGGCTCTATCCTGCCAGAAGTTAAACTCCTGTGCCTATTTTAAAAGTTGATCCAGACCCTGGCAGTGTAGGGAGGTATTCCTGGTAGCTGTAATCCATTTCATCGACAGTGACAAAGGTGGGAAGAGGCATGTGTACCCTTTTACAGGCCTATAGAATAGTTACCAATGTTATGGTTTAAAATCCTGGGACACTGATAACCCCACTCACGATGCGCATTTCATCTGCCCACTTTGGGTGTGCCCAAATCATGCCCACTTTACAGTTTTGTCTCCGGCACAGACCCTGCCTCTAACTGTGAAGGGACTGCCCATCATGCCCATTTCACAGGTTGGTCCCTCCCAGATTCTGCCTCTGAATATGCTGGAACCATCCACTTTCAGCCCCAATCCCCACAATTAATGCCTTTTAGTTACCGCAAATGTATAGTAACTCAAAATAGGGACATGGTCCAGGACACAGCATCAGCAGGGCAGAGGAACAAGATCCGGGACGGTCCCAGCAAATCTGGGACAGATGGTATGTATGCTATAGCTAGTTATACATGGGGCAATTTTATAGCAATTCCATCTACATTTATCCATCATTCAATCTTAAAAGTGATCAAACAGACCAAAGCACTTCACCGACAGTTTATATATCCTAATTCAGATTGCAAGGAGTTACCAACATCCTTGCTCTAAGTTCCCAGGTCTGTACATCTGCTGTACCTAGTGTGAAGGGTTCCCACCATCCATGATTCTGAATACCAGATCTGCATGCCTGGTTTGACCATTATGAGGGGTTTCCACCATACCTGCTCTAAGTTTTTAGGCCTGAAGAAATGCTGTGCTAATTTTGAGGTATTCCCACCATCCCTGCTCTGACTTCCTAGGTATGCACACCTATTGTACACATTATAAGGGGTGCCCACCATCCCTGTGCTGAGTTCCCAGGTCTGTACACTTTGCCCATTATTAAGGCATCCTATTATGAGAGGTTCCTGCCATCCCTGCCCTGAGTTCCCAGGTCTGTACACCTGCTGTGCCCATTATGAGGGGTTCCCACCATCCCTACACTGACTTCCTGGGCCTCCACACCTGATGTGCACACACAAGTTGACAGAAACACTGAATACTTCGATGTGGGCAAAAACAGAGCCAGGAATTATGGAAGCGAGGTCTCCCCAAAGGAGTCATCAAAAAAAAATGGTAAGTCACACCTAACCACCAGGTTCCACCTGTAGCTGACACATTACTTTTGGGTGGGCTGACTTTTACATCACTTAGCAGTGAAAAGGACGACCCCTGGCAGGGGTAAGGATCTGTATATGTAAGTGCAGATACAATATATTGTCAATAGTATTGGGACACCTGCCTTTACATGAACTTTAATGGCATCCCAGTCTTAGTCCGTAGGGTTTAACATTGAGTTGGCCGCCCTCTGCAGTTATAACAGCTTCAACTCTTCTGGGAAGAGTGACCACAAGGTTTAGGAATGTGTCTACGGGAATGTTTGACCATTCTTCCTGAAGCACATTTGTGAGGTCAGGCACTAATGTTGGACGAGAAGTCTTGACTCGCAGTCCCTGCTCTAGACACACTCCTAAACCTTGTTGACGGCCTTCCCAGAAGAGTTTAAGCTGTTATAGCTGCAAAGGGTGGGCCAACTCAATACTGAACCCTACGAACTAAGGCCTCTTACACACGGTTTGATTGTTGTACGGCCGAGCGTCTGATTTTTGTCAAAAGCGATTGTGCAGGATTTTGTCTTGCATACTAACTAGCCGCAAATTGTTGTTTGACAAACACGAACGTAGTGACGTACTATGAGAGTATAAAGAGGAAGTTAATTTCTCAAGCGCCACCCTTTGGTTCCCCTATCCTAATTTCGTGTTAGTAGAAGTTAGTAGAGGTTTGGTGAGCATTGATTTGCGATTTTCAGATCATACAAAACAAATGCCTTTTAAAATACATTTGGCATAACTACATCAGTATCACCAGCAAAGCAGCTTCTTTATTATCCTATTAAAGAAGAAGAGAATGTGGGCTGCATTTCAACATTCCATCAGCTGCCGTGTCACAAATGTTAGTTCTAGATTACGAACGGCGGTTTACAGAACCAAAGTCTTTCCAGTCGTTCCTTTATTCCGAGCATGCGTGTTTGTACTTTCGACTTTTGTGTGACGATTTCTGTACTGACCATGCCCTGGGGTGTCTATAGAATGCCTGCAAAGTGGCGCAGTTTTCCCGTGTTTAGAACAGTACCACAGCAAAATGACATTTCTAAAGGCAAAAAAGTAATTTAAAACTGATTATGGCTGTAATGAATTGTCGGGTCTCGGCAAACTCATTGAAAAAAAACGGCATGGGTCCCCCCCCCCAGTCCATTACCAGGCTCTTTGGGTCTGGTATGAATATTAAAAAAATTGCGTGGGGGTCCCCCCAAAATCCATACCAGGCCCTTCAGGTCTTGTATGGATATTAAGTGGAACCCTGCACCAAATTATTTTAAAAAATGGCGTAGGGGTCCCCCCCAAAATCCATACCAGACCCTTCAGCAGAGGCGTAACTAAAATCTTCATGGCCCCGGTGCAAGAAACCATGAAGGGCCCCCACCAGGGGCGTTGCTAGGTCTACAAAAGATCTCGGGCTAAAGCCCATAGCAACTAAGTAAGGAAAGTCATACACTTTGGCGGGCATACACATGTATATAATATATATGTGTGTGTGTATGTGTATATATATATATATATATATATATATATATATATATATATATATATATATATATATATCGTTACATATCTTAATGCGGATCCCCCACTTACATCAGGGTCCCCAGGGATCCACCACCTACATCAGGGTCCCCAGAGAGCCCCCCTTACATCAGGGTCCTTAGAGAGCCTCCCCCTATATTAGGGTCCCCAGAGAGCCTCCATCCTTACATCAGGGTCCCCAGGGATCCCCCCCTTACATCAGGGTACCCAGAGAGCCCCACTTACATCAGTGTTCCCAGGGAGCCTCCCCTAACATCAGAGTCCCCAGAGAGCCTCCCCTTACATCAGGGTCCTTAGAGAGCCTCCCCCTATATTATGGTCCCCAGAGATCCTCCCCTTACATCAGGGTCCCCAGAGAGCCTCCACTTACATCAGGGTCCCCAGAGAACCCCCCTTACATCAGGGTCCCCAGGGAGCCCTCCTTACATTAGGGTCCCCAGAGAGCCCCCCCTACTTTAGGGTCCCTAGAGAGCCTCCCCTTACATCAGGGTCCCAAGAGAGCCTCGCTACTTATATTAGGGCCCCCAGAGCCCCCCTCATTACATCAGGGTCCCCAGAAAGCTCCCCTTAACATCAAGGTCCCCAGAGAGCCCCTCCTTACATCAGGGTGCCCAGAGAGCCTCCTCCTACATTAGGGTCCCTAGAAAGCTTACCCTTACATAAGGGTCCCCAGAGAGCCTCCCCCTACAATAGGGTCCCCAGAGATATTCCCCTTACATCAGGGTCCCCAGAGAGCCTCCCCTTACATCAGGGTCCCCAGAGAACCCCCCTTACATCAGGGTCCCCAGGGAGCCCTCCTTACATCAGGGTCCCCAGAGAACCCCCCTACATTAGGGTCCCTAGAGAGCCTCCCTCCTTACATCAGGGTCCCCAGGGATCCCCCCTTACATCAGGGTCCCCAGAGAGCCTCCCTTACATCAGGGTCCCCAGAGAGCCCCCCTACATCAGGGTCCCCAGAGAGTCCCCTCCTTATGTCAGGGTCCCCAGAGACCCCTTTCCTTACATCAGGGTCCCCAGAGAGCCCCCCTAACATCAGGGTCCCCAGAGAGCCCCTCCTTACTTTAGTGTCCCCAGAGAGCCTCCTTACATCAGGGTCCCCAGAGAGCCTCTTCTTACATCAGGGTCCCCAGAGAGCCCCTCCTTACATCAGGGTCCCCAGAGAGCCTCCCCTTACATCAGGGTCCCCAGAGAGTCTCCCCCTTACATTAGGGTCCCCAGAGAGCCTCCCTTACATCAGTGTCCCCAGAGAGCCCCCCCTTACATTAGTGTCCTCAGAGGGCCCCTTCCTTACATTATTGTCCCCAGAAAGCCCCCCCTACATCAGGGTCCCCAGAGAACCCCCCTTACATCAGGGTCCCCAGGGAGCCCTCCTTACATCAGGGTCCCCAGAGAGCCCCCCCCCCCTACATTAGGGTCCCTAGAGAGCCTCCCCTTACATCAGGGTTCCAAGAGAGCCTCCCTACTTATATTAGGGTCCCCAGAGAGCTCCCCTTAACATCAAGGTCCCCAGAGAGCCTCCCCCTACATTAGGGTCCCTAGAAAGCTTACCCTTACATAAGGGTCCCCAGAGAGCCTCCCCCTACATTAGGGTCCCCAGAGATCCTCCCCTTACATCAGGGTCCCCAGAGAGCCTCCCCTTACATCAGTGTCCCCAGAGAGCCCCCCTTACATCAGTGTCCCCAGGGAGAGCCCTCCTTACATCAGGGTCCCCGGAGAGCCCCCCCCCCCCTACATTAGGGTCCCTAGAGAGCCTCCCCTTACATCAGGGTCCTTAGAGAGCCTCCCCCTATATTAGGGTCCCCAGGGATCCCCCCCTTACATCAGGGTTCCCAGAGAGCCCCACTTACATCAGGGTTCCCAGAGAGCCCCACTTACATCAGGGTTCCCAGAGAGCCCCACTTACATCAGGGTTCCCAGAGAGCCCCCCTACATTAGGGTCCCCCAGAGAGCCTCCCTTACATCAGTGTCCCTAGAGACCCATTTCCTTACATCAGGGTCCGCCAGAGACCCCTTTCCTTACATCAGGGTCCCCAGAGAGCCCCCCTAACATCAGGGTCCCCAGAGAGCCCCTCCATACATCAGGGTCCCCAGAGAGCCCCCCTTACATCAGGGTCCCCAGAGAGCCCCCCTTACATCAGGGTCCCCAGAGAGCCCCCCTACATCAGGGTCCCCAGAGAGCCCTCCTTACATTAGGGTCCCCAGAGAGCCCCCCATACATCAGGGTCCCCAGAGAGCCCCCCCCCATACATGAGGGTCCCCAGAGAGCCCCTCCTTACATCAGGGTCCCCAGAGAGCCCCTCCTTACATCAGGGTCCCCAGAGAGCCCCTCCTTACATCAGGGACCCCAGAGGGCCCCTTCCTTACATTAATGTCCCCAGAAAGCCCCCCTACATCAGGGTCCCCAGACAGCTGACCCCCCCCCCCTCCTTCAAGAGGTTCCCCATGTACCTGGCTTGTGGTGGTGGGAGGCGGCGATTGGCATTGGACGGGCATGTATCAGCAGCAGTGTACAAGCAGAGCGACTCACTGAAAGTGAAACTGATACCTGCCCGGGTCAGGGGCCCCTCCCCTCTTCTCTCCACTGTATATACTGATACTCGGGAAGAGAGAACTACAAGCTCCAGGGAGATCCCACCGCCCACAAGCACAATAGAGCTGCCGATCGCTGCCTCCCACCTCCCCCCACTGCATTCTAAACGGCAAGCCAGAGGTGCAGGGGGAGATGCCGGGTCTTGGCCCCCCCCACAGCGGCAGAATGGCAGGGCTCAGTCGCAAGTGCAACTGCAGCGACCCCTATAGTTCCGCCACTGCCCTTCAGGTCTGGTATGGATTTTAAGGGGAACCCTGCACCAAAATAAAAAAATGGCATAGAGGTCCCCCCCAAAATCCATACCAGACCCTTATCCGAGCACGCAACCTGCCAGGCCGCAGGAAAAGAGGGGGGGTGAGAGAGTGCCCCCCCTCCTGAACCGTACCAGGCCACATGCCCTCAACATGGGGAGGGTGCTTTGGGGTCCCCAAAGCACCTTGTCCCCATGTTGATGGGGACAAGGGCCTCATCACCACAACCCTTGCCCGGTGGTTGTGGGGGTCTGCGGGTGGGGGGCTTATCGAAAATCCAAAAGCCCCCCTTGGCAAAGGGACCCCCTATGTGAATTGGTAACGGACACATCGTACCTCTACCATTTCACAAAAAAGTGTCAAAAATAGTAAAAAAGACAGGCGACACTTCGGGACAAGTCCTTTATTAAAAAATTTAAAAATTTAAATGTCCCGTGACGCTTCTTCTCGATGACAGCTGTTATATAGCTGAGAGCGGGGCCACTCAGGGATGTAAACGGGCGACCCTGCCTTCCTCTAACGTCATGTGGAGCCAGAGGGGGCGGGGTCACCGTTTACGTCACCAGGTGGCCCCGCCCTCAGCTATATAACAGCTGTCACCGAGAAGAAGCGTCACTCGGCGGGAGCCTCCCATGGAAGCAGAGCTGTTACGTATCAGAGAACCATCGTAGCAAACGTTCGTTCCCATACGCCAGCCGTCAATCTTCGTTCCTCCAATACGAACGTGTGTTTGCCAAGTCATAGGCAAGAAAGAACGAGTCCCGGACCAAGCATGCGCACTGGTGCACCTACACGAGCAGGTGTACGTGCGCACGCGCACACGCCAACGAATCATGAAGCACGGCGCCCTATTTAAATGAAGCGCTTACTTGGTGTCAGTGTTGGATTGCCTTCAGCTCGTTCCTGTGTACCCGTTGCTGTCTTGCTTGATTGATCCTGAACACCCGGTTTCCTTTCACCATTCTCTCGGATTATCCCTGTATCTTTGTCTGCCTCTGCTACCTGCATTAACCACGGCTTGGACTTCTGACTACGGCTCTGTCTCCCGACCTTGTACTTCGCTGCCTGTCCCCAACTACGAGCCTGCCTTCCGCTTGTGTACTTCACTGCCAGGCTGTTGCCAACTCCTGCCTGTTCCTGACTCTGCAAGTGACCTAGTTAGACCTTTGCTGGACTAGTCTGGTGATCAGTGTCTCACCTCTACCACGAAGGCTCCGGTGTTCCTGATCTTCAGCCACCTGTCTGCAGGCACCTGCACCCTTCCGCTGCCCTAGCAGTTCCTGTCTCAACCTCCAGGGGTGCTAGGACCGGGACCGTGCAAGAGGCCGCCCTCGTCATTTCGGACTCCGTTGTAAGGTACGTGACATACGTCTTTTTTTTCTATTTTCGGTCGGGCAGCGTGGATGGATCTACATCGCGGGACATTTTTATTTTTTAATTTTTAATAAAGGACTTGTCCCAAAGTGTCTCCTGTCCTTTTTACTACTTTTGACTCTTTTTTTGTGAAATGGTAGGGGTACAATGTACCGTTACCAATTCACATAGGGGGGGGGAAGCTGGGATCTGGGGGTCCCCTTGTTAAAGGGGGCTTCCAGGTTCCGATAAGCCCCCCCGCCCACAGACCCCCACAACCACCGGGCAAGGGTTGTAGGGATGAGGCCAACATGGGGACAAGGTGCTTTGGGGACCCCAAAGCATCCTCCCCATGTTGAAGGCATGTGGCCTGGTATGGTTCAGGAGGGGGGGTGCTCTCTCGTCCCCCCTCTTTTCCTGCGGCCTGCCAGGTTGCGTGCTCTGATAAGGGTCTGGTATGGATTTTGGGGGGACCCCCACGCAATTCTTTTAATATTCATACCAGACCCAAAGGGCCTGGTAATGGACTGGGGGGAACCCATGCCGTTTTTTTCAATGATTTTTATCTATATCGCCGGGACCCGACAATTCATTAGAGCCGCGATCAGTTTTAAATGACTTTTTTTTCCTTTTAGAAATGTCATTTTGGTGTGGTACTGTTTTAAACACTGGAAAACTGCGCCAATTTACAGGCATACTATAGACACCCCCCAGGCACGATATTTAAAGGTATATTTCATTTTTATTGTTTCAGCATTAATAAAATCACTGCTCCCGAAAAAACTGACATTTTTAAAACTTTTTTTTGCATTAATACGTGTCCCCTGGGGCAGGACCCGGGTCCCCAAACACTTTTTATGACAATAGCTTGCATATAAGCCTTTAAAATTAGCACTTTTGGTTTTTCATGTTAGTGTCCCATAGACTTTAACAGGGTTCCGCAGCTTTCGAATTTGCCGCGAACACCGCATAATGTTCGTTGTTCGCTGAACGGCCGAACAACCAAAGTTCGGCCCCAACTTATGCTCGGGCTGAACCATTCGCCCATCCTTAGTGTCTGGATGGAAGCAGAGGGACCCTTCCCTAGGAATGTCCACAGGGATCATTCAGTAGATAATTATTGTTGGCAGAAGAGTTTCTGTAACATCTAAATATTCTTTTTTGCTTCCTTAGGGGATTATCAAGCCTTTCGGTAATGTTACAAAGTGCCATTTTGGGGACCAGCAGGCCATGGGTCATAAACCGCGCACCTTCCTGAGACAGGTGAGTAGACGGTGCTGGAGCTCACCTACACCGACCAATCATGTCACATATCAATTCACTGGCATGAGGGAAATCTTTTATTACCAAGCTTGCTACACTCCCAGTACATCACCACTCAATGTACTGTACATAGTCCATTCCTCCTAACTTCCCTGGGCGAGGGACATCTTTTATCACCAACGTTGCCACTTCTCTGGTCTTTTACTGATCAATGTACCGCCCATGGTCATTCCTCCCAAATTCCCAGGGTGAAGAAGCACTTTTTTTTGCCATCCTGCAAACTCCCTGTCCTTATCGATCAATACACTGAATGTGGCTCGGTCCTCCCAGGATGAGGAACATTTTTTATTGCCAAACTCCCAGTCAGTCAGTGATCCATGTACTGTACACAGCTCATTCCTCCTGATTTCTAGGAAAATGAGGGACACATTTTTTCACCAACCTGCCAAACACCCTGGTCCATCACTAATAAATGCATTCTCCTCCTATGAGGATTTATCCTGCATAGGCTCAATAAAGGCTCCTCCTATAAGGATTCATCCTGTACAGCCTCAGCAGTGGCTTCCTTCAACATAAAGTCTCCAATGCGGATTTATCCGGTACAGGCTTTGTAATAGCTCCACCCAGTGCTGGGACAAGGCCATTTGGTGCCCAGGGCGAAGGTGGCAAACTGCGCCCCCCCCCCCCCCCCTGTTTTTAAGAAAGAATCAATGTCGTTTTAAAACAAGAATATACTTAAAACAATACACTCACTCACTCACACATATCACCCCACTCAGTATTGCCCCCTTCACATATCGCCCAACACAGTATTGGCCCCCTTCACATATCGCCCCACACAGTATTGCCCCCTTCACATATCCCCCCACACAGTATTGGCCCCCTTCACATATCGCCCCACACAGTATTGCCCCCTTCACGTATCCCCCCACACAGTATTGCCCCCTTCACATATCCCCCCACACAGTATTGCCCCCTTCACATATCACCCCACACAGTACTGCCCCTTTACATATCACCCCACACACAGTATTTCGCCCTTTACATGACTCCCCCCACACAATTTTGTCCCTTTACATATCACCCCACGCAGTATTTCCCCCTTTACATATCACCCCCACACAGTATTGCCCCCTTTAGACAACCCCTCCACACAGCACTGCCCCCATTCCCCTGCTTCCCATCCTTCACAGTTCCATATATTTTCCTCCCTCCACTCTCCTACCTTTCACAGAGCGGAGAGCAGGAGGTGGGAGCCGCTGGACAATCCTAAACTGAAGGCACAGCAGTTGTGGGCGAGACACAGGAGCTGCCAGGTTGACTTTTGATATTAGCAAACTGGTGATTGGCTGCTAGGACTGCCTCCTAGCAGCCAATCACCTCCCGATTAACGTGACAGGCAGCTACCGCTCTCCACGCAGTGCTGGTTCTGCCCCCAGTGCAGAATTGTCCTGCCTCCCACCATCCGCTCCTCTCTACTTTGCTAATGATAGCGGAGGAAGCTGGGGATAAAAGCGGCGGTTAAATTGCACTATTGGGGCGGTCCAGAAAGAGCAGCCTGCTAACAACCCGACCCCCTCTCACACTCCCCCCAGGGCACTCGCCCCTCTCAGGCCACCCCTTGTACCGGCTCTGGCTCCACGCAGCATAAAGGCTCCTTCTCATAGTATTTATCCTTTACAGCAGTGGTTCTCAACTCCTGTCCTCAGGGCCCACTAACAGGCCAGCTTTGCAAGATAACTAAAATACATTACAGGTGATATCATTTGCTGCTCAGTGATTGCAGTATTCTAGTCTGCATCTCCCCAAGGTAATACTTAAAATCTGGCCTGTTAGTGGGTCTTGAGGACAGGAGTTGAGAAAAACTGATTCACAGGCTTTGTAATGGCTCCAGTCAGCACAATGGCTCCTCCAATAGGTATTTTCCTGTATAGGCTCAGTAAAGGCTCCACCCAACATAAAAGTTCCTCCACATAGCATCAAGGCTCCCCCTAATAGGATTTATCCTGTACAGGCTTTGTAATGGCTCCATTCAGCACAAAGGCTCTTCCAATGGTGATTTTCCAGTATAGGCTCCACCCAGCATAAAAGTTCCTTCTATTTATCTTGTACAAGCTCCATAGTTTCTCCACTCAACATAAAGGCTTTTTCTGTGAGGACTTATCCTGCCAGAAGTTACACAGACAAGGGAGGTATTTCTTTTAGCTGTAATCCACTTGATCGACAGTTACAAATGTGGGAAGAGGCACGTGTACATTTTTACAGGCCTATAGAATATTTACCAACATTATGGTTTCAAAATCCTGGGACACTGATAATCCCACCCAGAGTTCGCATTTCATCTGCCCACTTTGGGTGTGCCCAAATAATGCCCACTTTACAGTTTTGTCCTGTACAGACCCTGCCTCCTAGTAGGAAAGGACTGCCCATCATGCCCATTTTACGGGTTGGTCCCTCCTAGACAGTGACACTGCCTCTAAATATGCCTCAATCCCCACAATTAATGTCTTTTTGAGTTACGGCAAATGTACAGGGACACCTTTTTTCACCAACCTGCCAAACTTCCAGGTCCATCACCAATGAATGCACTCTAGACAGCTCATTCCTTCCAACCTCCCCATGCAAGGAAACCTTTTATCTCCATACCACATTTTATCTACCTACCACATTTCTGATCCATCATCACCAATCAGTGTGTAGTCAGGGCCAAAGAGAACATGGGCATAACATTTCATTCCTGGGTACCACTAACAGCCTTCTTGCCATAGTTTCACATAAAAGTGAGTCCCCACTCCCGGTGGGAGCAAAAAGAGTGTACATTTTGCAGCTCATGTATGATAGCATGCCCGACACCTTACCCCACATTCTTCCTAGCTGAGCCAGGTACCAGTTCCAGGGATAGGCCACGGATAAGAGGCGATACTGGTAAATTTTAAAGTTTCACTTTCACAACTTCAGAACATAAAACTTCAGGGCACACAACTTCAAATCAATTCTGGTAGTGGTCAGCAGCACGTTCTTAGGTCAGTCTCTCTCGGATGCTGTGCCAATTTCATCCTATCTAGGGCACCAGGGACTTTCCAGGTATCCCCCGGCTGGTGACTACCAATCACTGGAAACTCTACATCCCTGCAGAAAGGGACCCACCAAGTCCCATGGGGGGCAGCTTTACAGCTTAAAGTGGAACCAAACGCTCTGTTGACATTAACTATTTTCAATCCTTATGCTACTAGCATTAGTAAATAGATAGGAAGGTACATTGTATTTAATTGTTATAAACTTTTTTTTTTACATTTCTTCAGTTGCTTTTTAGTTTCTAGTCTAGGCCAAAATGATGCCTGCATTTCTGATCTAAAGGCAGATAGACTCCAGGAGGTAAATGCTACGTGGATTGGGAATGGGTGGTATGGGATGCCCAGAACTGTAGTATAATAAAACTTAAGGACATGCAACAAACTGTCTCTGGCTTCCATGAAGATCACAAAGGCTGTGTTCCCATGGGACAAACTGTATAGTCCAACTGGTAAAAGACAATTCCGACTTCTGACTGGTACTCTTCTTCCTCAGACTAATGCCAATGCACCTGGCTCCTCACTAGAATTCCCAAGCAGAGGCGTAGGATATCTTTGATGGCTCTAAGCTGTCTCTTGTAGATAGCTAGCTGGGTATTGCACCTGGCTGCTTCTCTTCTATAGGCTCTGGGGTGTAGAATTGAAGCTACTGACTCAGCCCCCTGTAAAGATCCTGGTGACTGCTGAACAGGCCTTCTGCTGGACAGGTCCCAATGGCTTCCAGGGTGACTCAGCTAAGTCTAGCTGAGGCTGAAGGGGTGTGAGGCTTCCTCAACCGCGTCTCTCTCTCTCTCTCTTCCTGCCTGGCTCCTTCCTTCTGGGTCCTTCTCTCTGGAGGCAGAGCCCCCCAGCATAGGGGTCCCCTCCAAGGCCACAGGACCCTGGACTTTGCTCCCACATAGCCAGGCTCCAGAATAATTAAGGGCCATCTCTCCACCTTCTGGGCTATCCTCACCCAGGGATTGTAGCTAGGGGAGCCAGGGTTAATCTGTTGTTGTTTTTAGTTAGGTTGGCAGACTCTCTGCTACCTCCCCCTGGCATTTAGAAGCTCCTGGAGTTCTAGAACTTAGAGGGTGGAGGGGAAGAGATGAGGCCTGAATATTTATGGGGTATAAATATGCAGGCCTTATCTCTTCCCCTCTGCCCTCTAAGTTTTAGAACTCCCCAGGAGCTTCTGGAAGCCCGGGGAGGTAGCAGAGACTCACTCAGCTTTTGGAGCACTGCCAACCTAACTACCAACAATGGATTAATCCTGGCTCCTCTGGCTACAGCAGGAGCCCAACTAAATGTACCTACTGTACACAGGGGGTGCTAAAATAAATTCTTACAGCTCAGATTATAAATATTTTAGAGGAGGGCACCACCTAGTGGCCAAACTGAGAATTGTACTAACAACCCCTACTAGTGTACTGATTACCTGGAAAAAGGGACACCATGTATCACCAAACTCACAAACTCCCAATCATTTACCAATCATTGCACACAGTTCATTCCTTCCAACTTCCTGGGTTGACGGACATCTTTTGTCACCAACCTTCCTATCAGGGGTCAGTCTCGGAGACCACGAGCTATAGCATGAGAGAGGTTCCCACCGACCAGCAGGACAGGTATACAAGCAGGGCACCCTGGCAGATGATGTGGGCTCACTCAGGCATAAACAGTAACTGGTTTTCACCAGAGCTCCTGATGGTGGAGATGGGGTTAGCTGCATGTTAATACCAGGTTGCAGTTCTCAGGATCGCCACACCAGGAGGTCAACAAGCCGGGATCCAGTCGCAGATATAGCAGAAGCGTAGTTAGTAACAAGCCAAAGGTCAGTAACAAGTGGTAGTGGAGATGAGGACAGCTGCAGGTAGACAAAGGAGCAAGATATTGGTTGAGCTGGAGAGAGCACAATAATCTGACAAACAGGAAGTGTAGCGACATGGCATAAATCAAGAAGTTCATGGGAGGAGCAAAGAGTTCAAGGTTCAAGAGAAACAAGACACAAGACAAAAAAGCACAAAGAATCAGGGAGCTGTCCAGCATCTCAGGTGACTCAGCAATAAGAGCCATTGCCGGACACAGCAGAGGTTGTGGGTTTGGATCCTGGTCCTGACAAACAATGCCACGCTCCTTATTTACCATTGACCAATGTACACAGCTCATTTCATCCCAACTTCCCAGGGTGAGGAACGCCTTTTATCCCCAACCTACCACACTCCTAATCCATCACCAATCAATGTATTTTACATGGCACATTCCACCTGAATTTCCAGGGTGGGGGACACCTTTTATCACTAACCTGTGCCACACTCCAAGTCCATCACCGATTTATTACAGCATAAGACTGCCACTGACTATCAATGCTGGGATGAAGGGGTTTCCTAAGTCTACCACTGACCACCAATGCTGGGGGGCTTAATATTACCATCACCAATGAAGGGGGAGATTTTTGCAGCCATTGACACCAATGGTGGGGCTTATTTTGCCCCCACGCTATAAGTTATTCACTTTATTCAACGCCATGCCCCAGTGTGTTCTTCTTGATCCGTTCAAAGTGGCCCTCCTATTTTCCCATGTTGGCAACTATAGAGGAAATGGTGTCCCTGAGTTCCTGCATGTCACACAGGTTGATATGCTACGTTTTGAACCACTGCATACAGTTGCAATCGTATTTAGAGCTGTTAATGCATGCCCTTCATCGCCCAATTATGCTCCCAACCCCCCGGCATGCATGATATTTAATTTCATGATTATTTCTGAAAATTATTTTAATGTCATTAAGTATAATATCACTACCTGATAACAATGGTGTCACCTCTCTTTCTTTCTCTCTTTCTAGGTGGCCGCTCTGTGTACCTACCCAGACATGCTGGACACTGATGACTTTGCAGAGGACGCTAAGCATCGGGCCCGGGAGATCTTGAAAAACTTGGATAATGGTTCAGTGGGTAAGTCTGGGGCCTCCGTGGTAGATCGTCAGTCTGGGTTCATACATGAGAGCACTTTTTAGATGCATTACTGCAGCATTTAAACCAAGATAAACACAATGAGTGATGGAGTTATTCATTTTCTATGTTGCTGTACACACTGCACTTTTTTATTACTTTTTTGCATCACCTCAATACAATCAAATAAGACGTCACTTCTGGTTTACGCAATGATGCCACTAGCTCCGCCCTGATGCGTTTCTTTACAGTCACATGACTTGCATGTCTGTATTGAAGTGATGCCGATGCCTTAGCACCTTAAGGGGGCGATACATGCAGTTTTCAGTTATATATATATATATATACTGCTGTGCATCAGTTCTCAGTGCACTTAACAACGTGAGTGCACAATTTAAAGGAATTACAATTTTTTTTTTTTTTTTTAATGGTATGCACGATGATTGCCTTGTTTTGATTCTTTTGAGTTTTGATGGAGAGAGCAGTGATGTCTTGGAGAGCTTTATACATACTGTAGTGAAAGGCCTTCAAAAAATACAAGGCTGAGGAATCATCATCAGCATTCAGACTTTACAAAGAATGCAACAAGAATTGTAAGGGTGCAACTAGGGTAGCTAAGATAGAACACGAAAGACACATAGCGTAGGAGAGCAAAAAAAAATCCCAAGAAATTCTTTAAGTATGTAAACAGTAAAAAAGGGAGGACAGACCATAATGGCCCCATAATAAACGAGGAAGGAAATTTGGTTACAAAGGATGAGGAGATGGCGAAGGTATTGAATTTATTCTTCTCCTCAGTCTTCACAAAGGAATCGGGTTTCAGTAACCAAAACTGCAGTGTTTATCCTCATGACACATCACAGGAAGCACCTCCATTCTGTTATACTGTTAACCCTTTCCCTACCCATCCCAGTTTTTGCCAGTACATCCGCTCCCAGGCTTGGGAGCTCAAATTGTTTTGCAAACTCAGAGACGTAGTTTCTTGGGCAGGGGGAGGATGTAGCGCCCTGGGGTTTAGTCAGGGAGCACCTCACCAAATTCCTTGTCAGCAGTAGCTACTGTGAATAGTTGTTAGAGATCCATTGATTTCTCCCTAAGTTTGGCCTTGTTGTAATTTTCTCTTCTGTCACTTGGTGGCCGGGCACTTGGTGGCATTAGATGTCAGAAGGACATTTCAAGGTCAAGTTATGGGTATATGGGATATCTCAGCCAATGGGCAGGGGTTTTCTTGAATCCCTTAGTCTGCTCTGTGACACCTGGACTGCCATCTGGGTGGACATTTGTCGTCTGCCCCGGGCTGCTAGGCCGGAGATTGGGCCTATCCCGGGGGCATCTGGCTGCCAGGCTGTGTGAGGGCCTATCCAGAAGTAAGAGGGCAGAGCAGGGTTGGGACTGCGGCTTGCAGTCCAACCAAAAGTGACGGTTATGCTGGCCGGAGAACCTGTCGTGGTCGGAGGTAGAAGGGAAGCTGTCGCCACTAAGGGACCTACCACCTTTACCAGGGACCACAGTGAGTAACTGAAGCATGTACCGGAGTAACATACTCACCGAACGGGCACGGTGGAGAATCGGGAAACTTCAGGCGGTGATCAAGTCAGGGACCCAACCAGCAGAGGTGACGTTTGCAGAGCAGCCTTGTGTGTCAAGCCAGGGACTGAGCCAGTCAGCAGGGGTGAAGCTTGAGAGGTATCTGGAGTGCCAAACTAGGGACCCAGCAGGGAAGCATGGGTGACGCTTAAGGGAGATATCACTGCAAAGATTGGAGGAGCTCAAGGGATTCAGAGTCAGTGAATCAGAGAGTCCAGTGAGAAACTAGGAGCTCAAGGGGCTGAAGCGCTACAAGTGGACATTGTATTGAAGCTGAGAGAACTGTTGAACTTTGCGTTAGGAACTGTTAAATACTGTTGCCATAGGAGACAGCGAACATGCACGTGCAGAAGTGGCACCTTGCTGGGGCCTTTACCTGTACGGCTGTCCTCCTATTGATGTCTCGGAGTCTGCCTATTGAAATTGCTATCACTTAAGGGTGTCCTGGCCCTAACCCTCTTTCCCTTGTAAAATATAAAAAGGACTGTTAAAATAAAACCTCTTTTGCATCCAAGAAGTGTCTGATGCCCAATGACTTTCACCATCTTTGCACCCACTATGCCTCACAACCCACCACATAGTGAAGGATGTCAGCAGTCCGTGGCCTCAAAGGTTCTCATTAGACTGGAAGAGGTTAGAAATTCTGCTACATTTATAAAAGTGTATTGGTTAAAGCCCAGAGGTTTTTCTTTATGTCTCCACAGGCAGCTACAATCCAAATTTCATCGATCTTGTTATGCCCCTCAAGATCGCCAAGTTCATCGAACAGAGAGACGGCGGAGTCCGCAGTCACCCAAGGGATATTATCGTGACCGGGGGGATATCGAAGGCCATTCTGGTGAGTCTGTGAGTGGCACAAGATAGAGTCACTGGCCACCTTCAAACTCTGTTAGTGGCACTTATTTCCCTCTGCGTATATATTAGGTCATTATTTTTGACCCCATTTTGGGTAGATTGACCTTCACTTCCTGCCCCTGTGACACCCCCCAAAAAAAATTGTCAGGAGCTATGGTCACTGGGACAGAAATAAAAACATTATCAGGAGTTCTAACCCATCCTTACTCTACTAAGAAATGTGTTTTTGATTTTCTTTGTGTCCCTGTTATGGGAGAATTTTCATTATTTCTTGAAGATGTAATGGTGAGAGTTTATTTTACACCTAAAGTCTCACTCCTCCTGCTGCATATTTCATAATGAATAATAAACATGAGAGCAGCCTTGGCAGGCAGGTAGAGTTGGGAACCGAGGCACAGAGATCCCCAAGAAGCTAGTGATTCCACCCAAAACTGAAACCTGAGCTGAGCAGAAGGCAGATGCTTTTTTCTTCATATTTGGCTGATGGATATTTTACACATCTCTATATGAGGGTAAGGTGCATACAGGTGATGTTGTTTCCTACTGGCTGAATAAATGATCCACCAATCATAGGATACCCACCATTGGCAGAATTCACATTGCACAGGAGCATCCATTCAGCAAAGCTTTTTTCAATTTCTGTGCACGATACAACTTGTCACAGGCTCCTAAGTTTCCAGCATGCGGGTCATTTTCTCTTTCACCTAATTCCATGATCCCGGAAGGCTTCTGATTTCACTCATTCTCTGTTTCTCTGTAGAACGTGCTGGCACTGGTGGTGAATGAAGAGGAGCCGCTGAAGACAGGAATTGTGGTCCCCATGCCGCACTATCCGCTTTATTCAGATGCCATTGCGCTGTTTGGTGCCACAAAGGTGGAGTATGTCCTGGACGAGGAGCGCGGATGGGCGGTAAATGTGGACCGTATTCGGGAATCTCTCAGAACTGCCCGGAAACACTGCAACCCAAAAGTCCTGTGTGTCATCAACCCTGGGAATCCCACCGGTACGGACCCACCAAGACTGTACTGATTTGCCAGTCTTCACTGTCCACATGATTGCCCCAGCCAATGCACATGCAGACTGAGCCACCCAAAGATCCTATTCCAAGTCTGACAGATGTGGGCTCTCTCTAGGCCAGTGGTCTCCAAATTTCAGCCCGCGGGTTGAGATGCGGAGTTTGCTTGCCTTTATCCGGCCCTTGAGGCATTATTCCTGTCACTGACACCAACAATAAGGCCCTATTCGTCCCACTAACACCAACAACGGGACAAAATTCCTTCCACTGACACCAATGACAGGGCACTATTTCTCCCACTGAAACAACGATGGGGCACTATTCCTCCCCCTAATACAAAAGATCGGACATTGTTTACTCCCACTGGGCACAATCCAGCCCCCCTAAAGTCTGAACAACAGTAAACTGGCAGTTTGTTTAGAAAGTTTGAAGACACCTGCTCTAGGCTATCACTGGCCACCCAAATTGTTGCAGGTAGAATGGTAACAATCATTTGAGCGCCATGTTCATCCTTTGATCGCTTCTCTGCCTTTTGGCTATGATCAAGTGTAGTATCTGTTCTTATCTGTGTCCATTAGGTGTGCTCAACCATCGTTCTGGCCATCTGGCTGGGTTGGATGGCTGTATAGTATCCCTTCTGTTATAATGTTGGTCTTGGGGGACCTTCCTTGTGGGAAAGAAACTGAATTAAGCGCCCACAGGGTAGGAGGAGTATTTTCCTGGCGTAGAAGATTCCGGGGGAGTCCAGTGGCTCCTGATTTTAGCGGTGCTACCTGGCCTGGCTGAGGGCTGGGAAGGAAGAAAGCCTGGGCTGTCAAGTGCCCCCTGGGAGTGGCGACCCGGGTGCTCTGAATATCACCATGGGTTGGGACCCCACTGTGAGGATGAGCACTAGGCCACAACACCACCTTGTTTTTTCTGCACCTCGCCTCATGGGCTAGACCTTTTGGCTAAGACGGGGGCAATTTTTGTTTTTGTGTTACAACGTGTAGCTATTGTCTAGCGAAGTGGTCTCTAAAGTGTGGCCCTTTGATTTCTTTTATCTGGCCCTTGTTCTCCCCACTGTCAGTAACAGTGGGGCATAGTTCCTGCAATTGGCATCAACAACAGGGCACTATTCCTCCCACTGACATCAATGAGGGGGCACTATTCTTCTCATTGACACCAATGATGGGACACTATTCCTCCCACTAACGCCAATGATAGGGCACTATTCCTCCCACTGACACCAATGATGGGGCACTATTCCTCCCACTAACGCCAATGATAGGGCACTATTCCTCCCACTGACACCAATGATGGGGCACTATTCCTCCCACTAATACCAATGATGGGGCACTATTCCTCCCACTGACACCAATGATTGGGAACTATTTCTCCCACTGACACCAATGATGGGGCACTATTCCTCTCACTGACACCAATGATGGGGCACTATTCCTCTCACTGACACCAAGGATAGGACACTATTTCTCCCCCAATACCAAATAGGACTGTTTACTTCCAGTGACACCAGGACATTTTCTACATCCGCTGGCCACAGTCCAGCCCCTTCTAAAGTCTGAAGGGCTGTAAATTGGTCCTATGCTTAAAAAGTTTGGAGACCCCTGGTCTAGCACATTGGCACTTTCTTTATTTTTTCTTCAAGTTTGTCATTGCACTTTTTTTATGTCTACTTTTTTATGTGTAGACAGTGGTAATCGTTGGCTTCAGCTGATCACAGGGAGAGGAGTTTGTTAGGTTTTTTGGCTTGGTGGACCAGAGCGCCTTGCCCCCATCAGCAGACTCGCAGGTCAGGGAAGGGTCTTTCCCAGTGGTGGCCCGTCCATAATCCATGCTCCTGGCCCCTAATCTACATGAAGCACATGGGGGGGGGGGGGGTGTAGTTTCGTTGGTTTGCTCCCTCTTTGGCAGGGAACCATAAGACACATGGAAAAAAGGTGTAGAAATTGCGCCAACTCTTATAAAGCAGCCAACACAGCAATTTGACCGTTGCAAGTAGGAATAAAGATAAAAAAGTGTGGCGCTAGTGAACGGTGATATAGAGATTACTAGTCAGGTAATGGTAATCATTAAAGAGAACAGATAACAATTACAGTGTGGATTTGTGGAACCAAAAGCAATTGTTTGTTTTCATGGGACATCCAAAAGGGTGTATAGAAAATAAATAAATAAAGTAATGATAAGAAAGCTTGGGTGTGTGGGCAGGGGCGGACTGATAACTCATGGGGCCCCCGGGCAATAGGAGATTATGGGGCCCCCGGGCAATAGGAGATTATGGGGCCCCCAGGCAATCAGAGATTATGGGGCCACACAGTATACACACACACACACACAGTATACAATCACACAGTATACACATACATGTACACACAATATACACAGACAGATGTAAAAAAAAACACAGATTTATACATACTGTCCCTGGTTTTACTGAGGCTGGCAACCCTGATGGGGCCCCCTAGTGGCCCAGGGCCCTCGGGCAGTGCCCTAATCGCTCAATGGTCAGTCCGCCCCTGTGTGTGGGGGAGTGAAATGCTCAATAACAACCTGTAGGGTGGCTAAGAAACAATCATGTATACACAACCATATTTCAAAGTGACATTACAGAAAGATAGATAAATAATAACATGAGGTATCTTAGTATGCTAAGTATATAGCTCCACGCAAAAATACTGTTCATTGGGGTTGAAACCAAAAAAGGGGGCGTGTAAGGTGGCTAAGAAGCAATCATGCATACACAACCGTATTTTAAAGTGACATTGCAGAAGGATAGATAAATAATAATACAGGGTATCTTAATAAGCTAAGTGTACAGCTCCACGCAAAAATACTGTTCATTGGGGTTAAAACCAAAAGGGGGGGCGTCAAAGTCCCTATAGAGGGATATGTATAAATGAATGAACAATGTGAATTGGAGGACGGATGGAGTACTCCTAAATAAGTCCCACAAATATCTGGACATAAGCCGTCTTCCTATGGGATGATTACAGATCCTTAAGTGCGGGAAGGTTCTTGGCTCATGTGGATGGTCCCAACATCGAGAAAGAAAAGACAAAAGAATGCCCTTACCGGATCTGGTGGACCCACAGGCCGTTGGCGGTGAGTCAATCGGGCTTGTACCGTCAAGCGGTATGGAGTGGAGATCTGTGCGAAGACTGGTGCGGAGTCTCGTCAGACGTTCTCAGGTGATGTGCCAGGATGGGATCCAGGGCGCCCAGGATTTGGTTGCGGTCGCCGAATGACCGTTTCCTCAAAAGCCAGCCACGTGAGCCAATAGGCAAAGAAAGGAAAAAGAAAAAAGCTTCCACATAGTGTGAATCCTTAATGGTAAAAAGCATTGCAGCACTTTATTAGGGAGTATACTTCCAAAAATTTACAAATGAGGGCGGTAAAAACTCGGCTCAGAGTAAAATTTGCATCAAACAGCATAAAAGTGGTATAAAATAGCGCAGTGGATAGTGGTGGGGTGCAATCATAGGAATCCGACGCGTTTCGCCTCCATAGGCTTCTGCTGGGGTATGAATAAGCCCCCCACACAACTGCGCTTTATATATTGTGACAAAAATGAGGTGCAACAGCTGATTAGCGCTGTTGCACGAGATGACTTCCGGGTTCGGCAGCATCATTAGTGACACAACGTCACATGGTGTTTCTGTGGCCAATCGGAAAGACAGGAGGTGATCAAAGACCAAGCCTCACTCCTGGTATCCAATCGGCAGAGCGGCTATCCCATTCGTCCTCGCGGTCACGTGCCGATCACATGACGTGCTTTCCAAGGGAGTGACGATAGGACGCTCTCTGCCTGCGTACCAAAGGAGCCAGGAAGTGAGGACTTGTCAAATCGCGCCGTGGACCGCAAACATAGCGGCGATCCATGGTGATTACTGTCTCATTTAAACATGTATTGAGCGGTCCAATAATGTGGGCTTGATCCCGGAAGTCCTCACAGACTATCCTCATAGGCAATCATCAGACAATAAAAAGTGAGATTTCAAACAATAAACAATTCTGCATATTGTGCAAGAATTAACAAAAAGTTCTCCATATGTGGACAGGTAATGAGGACTAGTGACTATATAACAAATCATTCTAGTAGTGGCAATACCTGAATAAAAGAGAAACAGAGGAAGAGTGGTGGAGAAACTTGACAAAATACCTAAAAGTGTGCAGATGGGTCATATAGCAGAGGTCAATGTAAAGTGATGTAAGTGAATCATGAAATCGTTAGTGATGGTGGCATCTGAGTGTGGATCAGGTGACAATCATCATAAGCGAAAACATCTAGGAGAAAAACATCAAAATGCAACTAAAGGGGTAGTGTATATAAAAGAACAAATTGTACTCCATATTCAAAGTCGGAGTACAGTTCAATAGAAAGGATACTAGTGTGTTATATGAGATCAAAGAGAGCAGTATGGACTCGGACTAGTTTCAATCTGCATATAAATTCCACAATAAATAATTCGTGAAAGTGTATATTCTGTTTAGGAAGTATACTTCCAAAAATTTACAAATGAGGGCGGTAAAAACTCGGCTCAGAGTAAAATTTGCATCAAACAGCATAAAAATGGTATAAAATAGCGCAGTGGATAGTGGTAGGGTGTAATTATAGGAACCCAGTGTAAGGATAAGGACATCAGAAGGGGTCTAATGGAAAGAACTCAAGGTCTTGGACAAATTGCGTGAGATAATGTCCACTATTAAAAATAGAGATGGTGAATGTAGAGGAAGTTCATTGATCTACGTGGTCTAGGGGGGGTTTTACCACGCGAACCCTGGGTCATCAAAGGATAACCACCATCTGGGGGACACCAACGCCTAAGATTGATTTATAAAGGCGTTGATGTCCCACTCGACGTTGAGTCCGTGTGGCACATAGCACTTCAAGAGGTGTATCCAAAAAGTTTCAAGTTTGGAGACCCCCCTGGTGCTAGGTTCACCCCTCCAATGTGGAACAAATTTGTCAATAATTTGGAACTTCATTCCAGATGGATTTTGGTTGTGGTGGTGTAAGTAGTGTTTAGGAACGCTATGGTTAGTGCGCCCTTTTAGTATGGCTGTGATATGCTCGTTCACTCGTATAGAAAAATTACGGATAGTTCGACCTATATACTGCTTGCCACAAGGGCAAGTGATGAGGTAAACTATGAACTTTGTGGTACATGTTGCAAATTGCTTCATCTTGTATTCCCTTCCAGTTGTGGATGACCTGAAAGTTTCAATTTTGCGGGATTTGCAGACATTAAGTTTGCATACTGTGCATTTTCTGCAGGGGTAGAAACCTTTAAAGTCATGGAAGAAAGATGGCGTCTTCGGAGGGTCTACTACCCCTGGTGCGATTCTACCCCCTATCGATGGTGCACCTTTATAGATTACTCCAGCCTGGTTGGGGAGTAATGGGCCCAATATTCGGTCGTTCTTAAGTATTTTCCAATGTCTTGAGATAATACTTTTTATTTGTTTGTGTTGGATGGAGTAGTTAGTGAGGAAGGCCCATTTGTGTCTATCATCCGAAGGTCTTTTGGGCTGTTCCACTAGTAGAGATGAACGATCGATATGGGCTACTTTCTGGATCTCCTGGTCGATAAGTTCTCCATCATAACCCTTTTCTTCGAATCTGGATTTAATGATCTCTGCTTGTGTGTAATAGTCCGGCAGAAGAGAGCAGTTGCGTCTGATTCTCATCAGTTGGCTTCGAGGGACTGATTTCAGCCATGCTGTATGGTGACAGCTGTCAATCGGGATGTAACCGTTACGGTCAGTGACCTTGAAGAAAGTTTTCGTCTCCAATCGACCGTTGACAGCTGTGATTTCCAGATCCAAGAAATGTATTGCAGAGGTACTCGCTTCGTAGGACAAGTGGATGCCCACCTCGTTCTCGTTGAGAGTGGACATGAAGTGGTTCAGGGATTCCATGGAGCCTCTCCATAGGAGGAGGATGTCGTCGATGTACCTGGCCCACAGGGCAAGCTGTGGGGGTTGCAGGACACCGACGACATCCTCCTCCCATTTGGCCATGAAAATATTGGCCAAACTGGGGGCAAACTTTGCCCCCATGGCTACCCCCTTTGTCTGCAGATAGTAGCGATTATTGTACCAGAAGTAATTTGACTTCGTGGCAAAATGTAGCAGATCCATGATGAACCTCTTTTGGGTCAGAGGGATATTTGTGTCCCTTGATAGAAAAAGTTTCACCGCTCCTAGGCCTAGTTCGTGAGGGATGATAGTGTAAAGGGACGTAACGTCCGCGGTTACTAATATGAGATCGTTGCTATAGGTAACCCGTTGTAATTTATTGATGGTATCCCGGGTATCCTTCAGAAAAGATGGTATCATTTTCACTATAGGCTGTAAACAGTGATCAATGTATTTCCCTATGCGAGAAGTTACGGAATTGATTCCGCTAATAATTGGGCGGCCAGGAGGTTGGGTGATATTTTTGTGCACCTTGGGCAAGTAGTACATAATAGGGATGCGTGGGA
Organism: Lithobates septentrionalis; assembly: GCA_037952835.1. Lineage (NCBI taxonomy): Eukaryota > Metazoa > Chordata > Amphibia > Anura > Ranidae > Lithobates > Lithobates septentrionalis. The sequence continues at coordinate 104,457 of JBBDGP010002237.1, forward strand.
CCGCTGGGACCAAGAAATTTTTTTCTTTTTTATCCAGTATGCCTAGTTGGAAACCAGTATCGATCAAATCCACTAATCTTCTTTTAAAGCCCATAGTGGGATTAGATGCGAGGGGCAGATAAGTTTCTGTATCACTTAGGATTCTGGTCATCTCAGCTTGGTAGTCTTTGTTGTCAAGGACAACAATTCCTCCACCCTTGTCCGCCGGGCGGATGACGAGATCCTTACGTTCACAGAGGGTTTGTAAACCAACTTTAATGTTAGGATCAGTGTAGTATTTCTTCTTTGGGAGTCCATCCAAGTCTTCCAATACCAGGTCGCGAAACACTTTGATGGATGAAGCTATAGGTGCTGGGGGGTTGAATAGAGATGGGTTGGATAACCCAGAGTGAACTGAACGGGAGTTTGTAAGAAGGTTTGAAGGCCTACTTGGATTAGATGCAATGTATCTTTGCACATTGAGTTTGCGCACATATTTGTGCACATCTATAAATGTGGAAAATTTACTTAGTGTTTTAGGGGGGGCAAATTTCAATCCTTTGTTCAAAACACTAAGTTCCGCCGGAGAGAAGTTAGCTTTGCTTAGATTAAAAATGCCATCATCCTTTAGACCCGTTTTCTCTTTATTGGTACGCCTCCCCCCTCGGGTGCCGCGTTTTGTTCTGGATTTCGTGTGGGGTAATCTTGTTCTCTGTGAAAACCCCCCGGGTGCAAAGGTTTTGGTATAGCCTGGTTGTAGTTAAAAGGTGATCTCTCCGAGTAATCCCTGTCCCCATAATCATATCGATATTGGGAGTTTCGATAATCGGTAGGTCGTTCGTCTCTGAGAGGTGAGAATCTATTACTGGTGTTAATGGGGGTTCTTTGCGGATAAGGATAATAGTAATGATGTTCATTCTGGTTCATATTGCGTCTTTGGGGGGAATAGTCCTGTCTGTAATCATCGTAATGGACCGAACGATCCCTGTTGCCCCTACCCTACCCCTTTAGTTGCATTTTGATGTTTTTCTCCTAGATGTTTTCGCTTATGATGATTGTCACCTGATCCACACTCAGATGCCACCATCACTAACGATTTCATGATTCACTTACATCACTTTACATTGACCTCTGCTATATGACCCATCTGCACACTTTTAGGTATTTTGTCAAGTTTCTCCACCACTCTTCCTCTGTTTCTCTTTTATTCAGGTATTGCCACTACTAGAATGATTTGTTATATAGTCACTAGTCCTCATTACCTGTCCACATATGGAGAACTTTTTGTTAATTCTTGCACAATATGCAGAATTGTTTATTGTTTGAAATCTCACTTTTTATTGTCTGATGATTGCCTATGAGGATAGTCTGTGAGGACTTCCGGGATCAAGCCCACATTATTGGACCGCTCAATACATGTTTAAATGAGACAGTAATCACCATGGATCGCCGCTATGTTTGCGGTCCACGGCGCGATTTGACAAGTCCTCACTTCCTGGCTCCTTTGGTACGCAGGCAGAGAGCGTCCTATCGTCACTCCCTTGGAAAGCACGTCATGTGATCGGCACGTGACCGCGAGGACGAATGGGATAGCCGCTCTGCCGATTGGATACCAGGAGTGAGGCTTGGTCTTTGATCACCTCCTGTCTTTCCGATTGGCCACAGAAACACCATGTGACGTTGTGTCACTAATGATGCTGCCGAACCCGGAAGTCATCTCGTGCAACAGCGCTAATCAGCTGTTGCACCTCATTTTTGTCACAATATATAAAGCGCAGTTGTGTGGGGGGCTTATTCATACCCCAGCAGAAGCCTATGGAGGCGAAACGCGTCGGGTTCCTATGATTACACCCCACCACTATCCACTGCGCTATTTTATACCACTTTTATGCTGTTTGATGCAAATTTTACTCTGAGCCGAGTTTTTACCGCCCTTATTTGTAAATTTTTGGAAGTATACTCCCTAATAAAGTGCTGCAACGCTTTTTACCATTAAGGATTCACACTATGTGGAAGCTTTTTTCTTTTTCCTTTCTTTGCCTATTGGCTCACGTGGCTGGCTTTTGAGGAAACGGTCATTCGGCGACCGCAACCAAATCCTGGGGGCCCTGGATCCCATCCTGGCACATCACCTGAGAACGTCTGACGAGACTCCGCACCAGTCTTCGCACAGATCTCCACTCCATACCGCTTGACGGTACAAGCCCGATTGACTCACCGCCAACGGCCTGTGGGTCCACCAGATCCGGTAAGGGCATTCTTTTGTCTTTTCTTTCTCGATGTTGGGACCATCCACATGAGCCAAGAACCTTCCCGCACTTAAGGATCTGTAATCATCCCATAGGAAGACGGCTTACGTCCAGATATTTGTGGGACTTATTTAGGAGTACTCCATCCGTCCTCCAATTCACATTGTTCATTCATTTATACATATCCCTCTATAGGGACTTTGACGCCCCCCCTTTTGGTTTTAACCCCAATGAACAGTATTTTTGCGTGGAGCTGTACACTTAGCTTATTAAGATACCCGGTATTATTATTTATCTATCCTTCTGCAATGTCACTTTAAAATACGGTTGTGTATGCATGATTGCTTCTTAGCCACCTTACACGCCCCCTTTTTTGGTTTCAACCCCAATGAACAGTATTTTTGCGTGGAGCTATATACTTAGCATACTAAGATACCTCATGTTATTATTTATCTATCTTTCTGTAATGTCACTTTGAAATATGGTTGTGTATACATGATTGTTTCTTAGCCACCCTACAGGTTGTTATTGAGCATTTCACTCCCCCACACACAGGGGCGGACTGACCATTGAGCGATTAGGGCACTGCCCGAGGGCCCTGGGCCACTAGGGGGCCCCATCAGGGTTGCCAGCCTCAGTAAAACCAGGGACAGTATGTATAAATCTGTGTTTTTTTTTACATCTGTCTGTGTATACTGTGTGTACATGTATGTGTATACTGTGTGATTGTATACTGTGTGTGTGTATACTGTGTGGCCCCATAATCTCTGATTGCCTGGGGGCCCCATAATCTCCTATTGCCTGGGGGCCCCATAATCTCCTATTGCCCGGGGGCCCCATGAGTTATCAGTCCGCCCCTGCCCACACACCCAAGCTTTCTTATCATTACTTTATTTATTTATTTTCTATACACCCTTTTGGATGTCCCATGAAAACAAACAATTGCTTTTGGTTCCACAAATCCACACTGTAATTGTTATCTGTTCTCTTTAATGATTACCATTACCTGACTAGTAATCTCTATATCACCGTTCACTAGCGCCACACTTTTTTATCTTTAACCGTAAGACACACCCTATTTCCCTATTTCTCTTTTTTGTGTGTGTTCACAAGTGCTTTTTGTCTCACATTGATTTAAAAAAAAAAAAAATCATCCTCTGATGTTTGCTGCACTGACTATCCAGCCAACCAATACAGAGAGAATATCTCAGCTTCAAAGCTTTACTTCAGCCTCATACACTCCACAACTCTTTTATCAGTCAAAGAATTTGTAATTTTGTAGAATCAAATCATGGACCTCACTATTACCTGGTGCAGTTAAGCGATCCAGCTTGGTCAAGGACACCCCCCACTTGATGATTGAACACTAATGCCCCGTACACACGGTCGGATTTTCCGATGGAAAATGTCCGATCGGAGCGTGTTGTCGGAAATTCCGACCATGTGTGGGCTCCATCGGACATTTTCCATCGGATTTTCCGACACACAAAGTTGGAGAGCAGGAGATAAAATTTTCCGACAACAAAATCCGTTGTCGGAAATTCCGATCGTGTGTACACAAATCCGACGGACAAAGTGCCACGCATGCTCAGAATAAATAAAGAGATGAAAGCTATTGGCCACTGCCCCGTTTATAGTCCCGACGTACGTGTTTTACGTCACCGCGTTCAGAATGATCGGATTTTCCGACAACTTTGTGTGACCGTGTGTATGCAAGACAAGTTTGAGCCAACATCCGTCAGAAAAAATCCTAGGATTTTGTTGTCGGAATGTCCGAACAAAGTCCGACCGTGTGTACGGGGCAGAGGAGAGCAGAATTAGGTCATCCCAGTGCTCCCCTTCCGTTCTGACACAGTAAGCATGTTCACATGTTTGACCAACAGTACGTACAGGGGCGTACGTACAGGGGTCGCAGCAATCGCAATTGGCACCCAGCCCCATGCTCCAGGGTGCCCGTGCAGCCCCCCTGCACAACTGGATAGGAGGACGGCAGCATGTAGAGGAACCAATGCCTCCATGTAGCCGCTAAATGCCCAGTTCTCCTCCTCTCCCTCCCGCAGACATTCAGTGGCTGCAGGAGGGAAATAGAGGACATCAGTTCCTCTACACACCGCTCCCGTCGCCTCCCTATCCCTGTCCTGCTGCCCCGGGCCCCTGTGTGCTTCCCTGCCCCCCCCCCCCCCGCCAGTTGCTGCGGGGTATCTGTCAGATTTGAGAACGGGGAAGGGGCCTCTAAATGTGTCATTTATTGGCCCCTTTCTTGTCTTAATGAATAGAGTCAGTGATTTTTTTTTTTTATTCATTCATTGGTGGGGAATAGTAAATACTTTTACTATGCTTCAGTTTGTGAATAAATGGGAAGCTCTGTACAGAGCTTTTCCTGTTCATTCATTCTGTGCAGCTGAGGCTGCAGAGAAAGGGACTGATGAATCTGCCCTCAGTCCCTTTCTCTGTCTCAAAAGTGAGACATCAATGGGTCTGTTTAGACCCCTGATATTTCACCAAAGCCCACCAGCAGGGGTCCTAAAAATATGTAAACACTAAACAAAAATAAAATTGTAAAATAATAAAATAAAATACAATAAAATAACATGGTAAAAAAAAAACAACAAAAATAAAAAACTACGGACACCAGTGGTGGAACTACCAGGGTTGCAAAGGTTGCACTTGCGACTGGTTTCTGGCGTTCTGCCACTGCAGGTTGACCCCAAGATGGCAGGAAGGTGGCCAGCTGTCGGATTGTAATAAAGGGTCCCACAATGGGAGTAAAGGGCCCCGGGATCAATGGGAAGGGCCCTGGTCCGAGACCAGGAGGGCCCTTCATGTTTTTTTGCACTGGGGCCCTGAAGGTTCTAGTTATACCTCTAACTACTGCGCAAAGTGAAAGAGCCCTGATTGGCTTAAAGCTTGGCCCCTCTTTCTCCCAGTCTAAGTGCTGCTGTGCAGGGGGTGATAGTAGGCTGATATCAGGACAGGATGACAGGAATGCGCTAATGAGACAATATCCTTCTATATGATAAATCTGCTTTCTCCTATCTGTTCATAGGACATGTACTGAGCAGAGACACTCTTGAGGAGATCATTAGACTGGCTGCTGAAGAGAATCTGCTGCTTTTTGCTGATGAGGTGATATTACTATTAACCATATAATTCTTATAATATTAATATGCTTAAACAGATGACATCTCAGTTATAAGTGAAGTCAGGTGTCACCCACTTGCCCTTCCTGCTGTGGTTCTGGTCTCTTTTTCCAAGTGTAGCGATGTGGACTGTAACCAGAAAGTTTCATACCTTCCAGTGTTTTAAATATTGTTTGCCCCGTGATTATTCGGCAGTCAGTGACCTCATACCTGTGTGCCAGCGGAGTAAGTTATGGGGCGTATAGTCCTTCTGGAATCTGCTGCTATACATGCCCATAACCTAAGACTACAAATCCCAGGGACCCTTGAAGTGGCCTAAAGGTTGCTGGGAGGGATGATAAAAGGAGCTTGGGAAGCCCGGGCACGCTGTCTTCCTCCTGGGCCTGACGTAAGACGGACCTCTCTGTGTGACAGAGAGAGAGGTCGCGGCCTACCACGCGGAACATTACTTCCACCATGAGGCCTGAGAGGCCGGGTCCTGTTACCCACTGAGGGACATCCTGTTACTAGCTGCCAGAGTGTCACCATCCATGTTCCTGTCCAGAAGACAGCGAAACGATTCGGGTCGTTGATGAGAGAGCAACCTGCTCAATCTTTACCTATCCATTACCATCATTACCGAACACAGTGCGCACACATCTTTACCCAAGAACACTTTACTGAATTGCTGGAACACTGTACTCAGAAGCCTTAGGCCTACACTACTTGGAATGTATTGTTTGATCTGCCACCAAACAATTAATGAGCTCCAACTAGCTAGTGAAGAATAACAGATCTGCCACGTGGAACTCTACTGCCATCACTTATAGGAAGCCTTTCAAGTCATAGGTGTGAGACTGGATTGCTGAGAGGGCGCCCCTTGCGGCTAAGTGCAGCGTACCCCTGGGAGTGAGACAGGGAGTACGGTGCCCAAAGGTGCACGGGTTGCCAAGTGCTGCTGCTGGGTAGCTGGGTAGCCGGATGCAGCTGGGGTGTGCTGGATAAGCTGATTGGGCAACTGTGCGAAGAGAGATCCCAGGTATGGAGCAGTAGATCAAACCAGGAACAGAGTCAATAGCCAGGCCAGGGGTCATACACAGCAGGATCAGTCCGAGATGAGGTACAGCAGGATAACCAGGAACAGAGTCAGTAGCTAGGCCAGGGGTCAAACACCATGACAATCAAGGTACAGGTACGGAGACTGGAGAATAGTCAGGTCCAAGCCAGGGGTCAATGCAGGCGGAGAGCAGGAGAAGTCAGGCAAGCCTGGTAGCAAACAGGAATCGGATACAGATAGCAGATACAGGAGACACAGGAAGCTGACGATAATTCAGCAACCTGCATGCATCTGCAGCAGGTTTAAATAGGCCAGAGGGCGCCAATAATTACCACAATGCGCGCACGCACATCAGCGTGCACCCGCCGTTTCGCACCTGCGTGCGCCCGTCGTCGTGCACCTGTGTGCACTTGGCGGGGAATCGCCTGGCACAACCATGATGGATACTGGCAGGATTGCCCGTCCTACGGCCATTACCCTGACAAAGCCTATATATATATATATATATATATATATATATATATATATATATATATATATATATATAAAAATAAATAGCACCAGCGGGAGATTAGCTCTCCCATGAACAAGTGTAGTTAACTGAAACATCCACTAGAAGGTGACCTAGGATCTGAAAATAGTGTACCTTTGTGTATATAACATTATTCATTGTTCAACCATTGTTGTGTTTGGGAGGAGTCTGTTTGCTGAGTTGGCGCTGTTATCACAGCTCAGCGGATTTACTCCTTTCTTTGTACAATAACTTTTCCTATTTTATTCAAGTAAAACATTTCAGAACCTCATACTATTGAGTTGCTTGATTCTTGCTTATAGTATTAACAGGATGTCTGAACCCAGAGTGTCAGGTGGGTTGAAAGGTTCACTTGGTCATGGCTGTGCAGATGAGTAGTGTGACAGACCTAGCCGGGAGAGAGACTTTTGGAGGGGACTGAATGCTAGCCTCTTGCCGATCGATCGTGGGCCCTGGCATTTGGGGGAACGGTGCTCTTTGTAAGCTGTATGCCTGGGGACCCTTGAGGTGGTATTACTGTGATTTCGGGTCCTGGTCCCCCAGGACACACAGACTCTGGGGACCCTGGATTTGCCATATTAGAAATAGTGGCTGATTCATAATGCTGGGAAAAATACTGTTAGGAGACGCTGATGTCAATTCCAGCCACCTGTCTGTCTGTTGCCTGCTAGAATGTGTATTGTAAATAAGTCTCTAGTATGGGATCTAAGAGTCATTAGATCCCCATTGTTGTTTGTGTTAATTAACTCTGCTATTGTGATAATGTTGATTGGGTTTTCTGAGCTACAAGACCGCCTGTCTGGCCTAAAGGTCATGTCTGAGTCATCTAGGCTGTCTAAAGGGATTAGGTAATTAGCCCATGTTAAATAGGTTTCTGGTCACAGGTGTATGTTCAGAGTAATATGAGCAGGAGGTTTACACCTCCTCTTTTACTGTATAAAAGAGCCTGTATTTTTCAATACAAGAGATTCCTGGTGGAACTTACATACAGCCTGCCTGGTGTTTGTTCTGAGCTACACAACTGGATTAGAACGGCACATAGCTGTAGTTCTAGTCCCGGAGCATTGGATGACCGAACCATCACATGTTGCGATCTGCAATCTGATTCTATAGCCACAGAGGAGTGTCGGGAGAGTGGAACCCAGCGAGCAAGGGGCTCGTTACAAGTAGGTAATTCTTAGCAGTCCTCAAGGGGGACAGTGCTACACAAGCAAATTGAAAATGTGTGTGCCCCCCTGCCTTCCCAACCTTTGTGTGTCCAGCAGGGATGATCAGAGCTTTTCATAATGTCATCTTACTCTCTTTAATCCTTTTGACATGTAACAAGGTCACCGCCCTCCTTTGGTCTAATGAGGACCTCCAGGGCCAAAGATAGCTGACATCCTTCTGTATGTGGTGGGTTGTGAGGCATAGTGGGTGCAAAGATGGTGAAAGTCATTTGGCGCCAGACACTTCTTGGATGTAAAAGAGGTTTTATTTCTCTTAACAGTTCTTTTTGTATTTTTGGGGGAGAGAGGGTTAGGGGTAACTGCTATCGCATAAAAGAGTACCTGAACTGCAACACCGACTACTGGGTCTACATCCTCAAATGCCCATGCGCACTCACCTATGTTGGCAAAACAACCGGCCCTTTTAAAAGGAGGTTTCAAAAACACAGAAGCGACATTAGACTCGCCCTGTCTAAAACAGAAGAGGATATACAGATTGACCATAACAAACCAGTGGCTGTGCATTTTTTCAAACACAGACATCAAACACACGAACTAAGGGGAATGGTCATAGAACATGTCCAACAGCCTATCAGAGGTGGTGACCATGACCGTCAACTGCTACAACGTGAAGCCTATTGGATCCACACCCTGGGCACGGTGCATCCTGGAGGACTCAATGCCAACCTATCATTCACATGCTTCTTAAACGAGAGATAACGGACCTGTGTTCTTGACTTGAACGATGATCAAACTATTTTCTCTTGACCACTTGAGTTCCCTTTTTCTTCTTTTTTTTTTTCACTGTTTCTTTCTTTCCGTCTATCTTGGCGATGATCTGATGACGAACCCATGGCAACTTATTTCGGGATTACTTTGTAATTACTGTGACTACTTCACCTGCATTTTTCCCTGCAATATACTGTATGTACTTTGAGTTTAATTTTGAACTTAGCCTAACAGGTTCTCCGCATCGAGGTACAAGCCCTCCTCTCTACCTCCCTACTAACGTCACACGCTGGCTACGCCATGACGCCCCGGCACTATAGCGTCCCTGGTTGCCTTGGATACCGCCGCTGCATTGCGCAAGCCCGGCCCACGATCACTGCCGTGCTCTGCCCCACAGCTTCCAATCCCTGCACTGGCGCCGATCTATAGCAAGATCGTGCGCTGTATCCTGATGCTCCCTAAAAGCTGGTTTGTCCCCACAGTGATTGGGGACCCACGCCTGAACACCAATAGAAAGGTATTATAAAGGCACTATCAGCATGTCTTTTTTCTAATCCCTTCTTTTGTTATGTTTTTTCTTAAATCTGTGATTTTGTGCTAATGTATTTGAATTATTTGAACTGTTTTGGCGGGATTTGTGACGTCATACCAGTCTGGGGGTGGGAGGAGCTTTGTTTTTTTTTCTTCTTTTTTCTGCTTTCTCTGATTGGTTGATGGTTATCTAAATTTTTTTCACTGTTACCCCACATTTATCACATACCTGACGAAGGGGTCCTGCGTGACTCCGAAACGTTGCACTCTCCTTCTGTTGTGATCATGCAATAAATAACCCCTTTGGAAGCTATTTATGTCGTTCCATGGTGTGCTGGCAAATATCTTCACCAGGGTTAGGGTCAGGACACCCTTAGATAGTTGCAAATTTAATTAGCAGACTCCGAGACTTCAATAGGGGGACAGCCATGCAGGGAAAGGCCTCCAGCAAGAAGTCACATCTGCACGTGCAGGAATGCTGTCTCCTATGGCAACAGTCTTTAACAGTTCCTAACTCAAACGTAACAGTTCCTTCAGCTTCACTACAGCTGCTTCTTATAGTTCTTCAACACTGAGCTCCGGGTCTCTCACTAGACCCTCTGATTCGCTAACTCCCTTGAGCTCCTTCAAACTTCACGGTGGTATCTTCCTCAAGCGTCACCCCCGCCTCTCTGCTAGGTCTCTAGCTAGGCACTCCAGACTCTTATCAAGCTTCACCCCTGCTGGCTGGGTCCCTGACTTGATCACCGCCTGAAGTTTCCCGATTCTCTACCGAGTTCGGTGGGAATGTGTCTTCGGTACTTGCTTCAGTTACTCACTGTGGTCCCTGGTAATATGGCTGTCGGTCCCTTTGTGGCGAAAGCTTCCCTTCTACCTCCGACCACTGACAGGTTCTTCAGGCGACAGAACCGTCACTTCTCGTTGGACTGCAAGCCGCAATCCCAACCCTGCGCTGCTCCCTTGCTTCTGGATAGGCCCTCACACAGCCTAGCAGCCAGACGCCCCCTGGGATAGGCCCAATCCCCGGCCCAGCTACCAGAGGGCAAACGACACATGTCCACCCAGAAAGCCGTCCAGGTGGCACAGAACATAGATCACCTGACTCCACCCAAACATATAGGTTCTTTCAGCAGGCCAAGGGATTCAAGAAAACCCCTGCCCATTGGTTGAGATACCCCACATAACCATACCCATAACCTGACCTTGGGATGCCCTTCTCACATCTAGTACCACCAAGTACCCAGCCACCTAGAGGTAGAAGAGAAAAGGGCAACAAGGCCAAACTTAGGGAGAAATCAGTAGACCTCTATCCATCAACCAGGATGACTACTGCTGGCAAGTAAATTTGTGAGGAGCTCCCTGCCTAAACTATAGGGTACTACAGACACATTACATGGACAACCAATGATGAAACAAGAAGGCAGAGAGAGCAATACAAAAAAAAACTGGCACTCATCCACTCCATCAGAAATCGACCACATCAGGTACCTGCTAGAAGAGACAATTTGGCAGGTTGTCTTTGTATTGTTATTAATGTTTAGGTTCATGAATCCCCCCCCTTCCCTAAGAACTCTCCTGCAATTCCCACGACTCTCCTGAAACTGTCATGACTCTCCTAGAATCCCTTGGAACACTCTTGAATCCTTCAGAACTTCCCTGTAATCCCCATTACTTTCTTGAAAAAATCCCCCCCCCCCCCATGACTCTCCTACGATGCCCTGGGAGTCTCCCAGAAACCCAGGGACTCTTCTGAAACCCCTCAGGGCTCTCCTGGAAACCTCTGGACTTTCCTGGAATTCCTCAAAACTCTTTTGAAACCCCCCGTACTATCCTGGAATCTTCTGGGACTCTCCTGGAATCCATCAGAACTCTCTTGGAACTCAAAAAGATTCATCTGGTACCACCAGGACTCTATGAGAGTCCTTAGTGACTCTCCTGGAACCTGCAGGACTCTTCTGGAATCCCCCAGGCTCTCACAGAATCCCCAGGGACTCTCCTGGAACCCCCCCAAGGCTCTCCTGGGAATGCGCAGGACTCTCCTGGAACCCCCCAGGAATCTCTATTGCCGTGTACACACGAGCGGAATTTCTGACAGAAAAAGTCCGACGGGAGCTTTTCATCGTATATTCCGACCATGTGTATGCCCCATTGGACTTTTTACGTTGAAAATTCAGACGGACCTAGAAAGAGAACATGTTCTAAATTTTTCCGACAGAACCAATTCCTATTGGGAAAACCGCTCGTCTGTATGCTGTTCCGATGTACCAAAAACGGCGCATGCTCTGACGCAAGTTCGAGACGGAAGCTATTGGCTACTGGCTATTGAACTTCCTTTTTCTAGTCCCATCGTACGTGTTGTACGTCAGCGTGTTCTGACTTTGGTGTGACCGTGTGTATGCAAGACAGCTTGAGCAGAATTTCGTCTGAGAAACCTTCGAGCTCTTCTGAAATTCTCCAGGACTTTCCCAGAATTACAAGGGAGTCTTCTGGAACCCTCAATGACTCTCCTGGACCTCCCCAAGGCTCTCCTGGGAATCCCTGAGACTCTCTTGGAATGTCCCAGGAATCTCCAAGAACCCATAGGACTCTCCTGGGAATTCTCCATAGGAACTCTCCAGTACCTTCCTGGTATTGTTCAGCCTTCCCTCTGCTGTGTAATGTAAGACGTTTTGCCCTCACTTGGAATTTGGTTCATGTTCGCTGCTGCGTAGTTTCCAGGTGAATCCCCTGATTTGGAAACTTTTGGCCAAAAACTTTGCAGTTTTATCGCCAGAAATTTTGAAAAATCCAAAATCCATAAAAAAGGCCATGAAATCGGCCACTGGCCAATTTTTACCAAGCTACGCCTGCTATACCTGTCGCTTTTTTTAAAAGACATCTTCCTATAGATTTTAGATCTGCCTCAGCTGTTACTGCTGCTGGTCGAACAAGGCTTAGCACCACACAACGAAAAAGGAAGCGTCCTTGCTAAAACAACCTGAAGAAATTGTTCCATAACACTGTATACAGCTTTGAGGCATCCTCCAAAATTGTAATTTAAAGGACTTATGTATTTTCAATGTTGTCCCCAAAGCTGCAAAAAAAAAAAAAAAAAAAAGACCCACTTTTCACTGTACTTAATTTTTTTACTCATGGCATTGGTACATGTCCTTCATGGCTTTACCTGGCTTCTCATTTGCCTGTTTGACAATAGCTTGCTTATTATTAAAAATTGCAAGAATTAAATAACAAGAATCTCCCCTCCGTAGACTTCGATGGGGTTCACAGCAAAGTTTACAAACTTTGAATTTAGACCAAGATTCATGAGACAAACCCAGACATTAGTCTTCACTGTAGAGCAGGGGTAAGCAACCTTTTGAGCACAGCGTGCCAAAAAATGTTTTCAAAGAAATTGAGCGTGCCGATTTTATATTTTTTTATTTTATTTCCAGCCCACGTGCTTGCATGGGATGTATGGGATGTATGAGATGTATGGGATGTATGGGATGTATGAGATGTATGGGATGTATGAGATGTATGGGATGTATGGGATGTATGGGATGTATGGGATGTATGAGATGTATGTGATGTATGGGATGTATGGGATGTATGAGATGTATGGGATGTATGGGATGTATGAGATGTATGGGATGTATGGGATGTCACATACAAGCATCTGTAATGATGAGCTCAGGTCAGGGGCATTTTCTGAAAGCAGTGAGCCTGTGTGCAGGATCATAAGTTGGGACCCCCCCAGCTGAGAAAAAGTGATTGGGTGTGATTTTCATTGCGCTAAATACCGGCTGTGGCTTAAAGGTACACAGAGTGCCGGGGTTCAGTAGTAAGTGATGCAAAGGTTCAGGAATAATTTCAACAAAGTTCCCAGAAGCTCAACAGTAATTCCACAAACTTTCACCTGATTGTGGTTTTCTCAATCACAGTGAAATCCCTTCTTTCTGAGATTGGTAGTGGCAACCAAGCAAGCCAGCTTCCTTCAGATAGTGGACAGGGTTAGCAGGTCTGTGATTGGCTTTAGCAGTAGCCAACACAGTCCTCCTCCTCCTGGAAACAGGGACCCCCCCCCCTCCAGCAGAACTGCACCCAATCTCTTCCCCATCACAAAATCGGACGATCGCAGCTACAACAAAGTTAGAGAACCAAACAATGTTTCCCATCTTTTACAATGTGTGGGGGCGCAGTGCCTCCCCCTCAGTGCAGGTGTGGGGAACCCTGAAAGTGGAATGCATTAGTGTCTCACCGACACTTCCCTGCGCTGCTCTGCTGATGGGGAGGGTGTCGAGTGCCAGCAAAAGAGGCTTTGCATGCTGCTTGGGGCACCAGTGCCGGGGGTTGCCTACCCCTACTGTAGAGCATTGCGTTACCCTCGGGAGATCTGTAGACCTTTGCTTGTTTCCTATCCATTTTTTGTGCAGTTGGCACCATATAAACCATTAATCTGACCCTGTGACTGGTTCTCTTTGCTATGTTCAGAGGGGGTGTATGATGTCAGGTTGGAGGATTGTATTGCTGTTCTCTCTCTATCTTTCATAGGTCATCCTCCTGTTGGGTCACACTGCGTTTTCTCAGCACCACTTTCTCCTCTCCCCAGGTATATCAGGAGAATGTCTTCGCCCCAGGATCTGTTTTCCATTCCCTTAAGAAAGTTCTGTTTGAAATGGGGCCAGAGTATTCTGAGCGGGTTCAGCTGGTGTCTGTCTACTCCATCTCCAAGGGGATCAGTGGAGAGTGAGTGTCACATATCCATCCAAAGGGGGCTTAATGTGGAGCTTGGACCAAGAACTCCTTCCTCAGGGCAACTATTGCCAATTCTTCCTTACTGGGGATTGGTAGGTGGTTTGCTTACTGACCCCAAAAAGGGGATCTTGGATCAGGGTTTTCCTATAATACCCTATTATAACTAAAGCTATCAAATCATCTTAATAATTAATTCATTATTAATTCATCTATCATGATTTTAAATCCATCATAAACCTTCAGCTATAATACATGAAGTGACATTTCAGGAGTTCCCTATACTAGCATTAAAACAGACATTGTATTGACTAAAGCTGGCCATAGATGGGTAAAATTTCAAATGAAAATTCTTAGGAAAAAAAAAAAGGTTCATTAGTGAGTCATATCGACATTTACATTCGACCGTAGTGATGAGAAAATTTAATGGATCAGGATGGAAAATTTTTCGTGAGTGAACGAATTTCTAGCAGTGTATGTGGTTTTCATTTGGCAAAGTCCATTCATTCCAAAAATCAAATGTTAAAGGCAAACAAAATCTTTTGAATGACAAAGGAATGTTCTGAGGATTTTCCTAAGACTTTTCCTAAGACTTTTCGTCCAAAACTGTATCCATCTATGGCCAGCTTAGGCTTTTAAATTTTTTTTCAATCCATGACAATGTATTTTCAAATCCATATATGAAATATACTTCTCTGTAAACTGAACATAAAGGAAAATCCAATCAAGTACTATTCAGATTGCAAGTGTAAAAAAATCTAAAATAGTTAAAATACTCAAAGCCACTCTCCGAACAAAGTCCATTTTTATATTCATCAAATGTGCAGAACATCCTATCAGAAGGTCAAGTCTTCCAACTACTGCAATCTCCATCATTGCACTCTGGAGGAGAGGAGATCACCTTTGCAATAGATTCCTCTGATCTGTCAGAACATCTAAAACTCTTTCTGAGAGATCTTTCATTTGTGGAACCAGTGAGGTCCTTTTCTAAAAGCTGTTCAATATCCTCAGACAAAATGTCCCATCAAAAGATCAAGTCCTCCAACTATTGGGATCTCCACCTTTACACTCTGGAGGTGAGGAGATCACCATTACAATAGATACCTGTGATCTATCAGAATATCTAAAAATCTTTCTGAAGGATCCTCCATGTTGTGGTATCAGTGAGGTCCTCTTCAATAAGCTGATCCATATTCTTAGACAGAACTTTCCATCGGAAGATCAAGTGCTCCAACTATTGGGATCTCCACCATTATGCCCCGTACACACGGTCGGATTTTCCGATGGAAAATGTCCGATCAGAGCGTGTTGTCGGAAATTCCGACCGTGTGTGGGCTCCATCGGACATTTTACATCGGATTTTCCGACACACAAAGTTGGAGAGCAGGAGATAAAATTTTCCGACAACAAAATCCGTTGTCGGAAATTCTGATCGTGTGTACACAAATCCGACGGACAAAGTGCCAGGCATGCTCAGAATAAATAAAGAGATGAAAGCTATTGGTCACTGCCCCGTTTATAGCCCCGACGTACGCGTTTTACGTCACCACGCTTAGAACGATCGGATTTTCCGACAACTTTGTGCGACCGTGTGTAGACAAAACAAGTTTGAGCCAACATCCGTCGGAAAAAATCCTAGGATTTTGTTGTCGGAATGTCCGAACAAAGTCCGACCGTGTGTACGCCCTATTACACTCTGGAGGCGAGATCACCATTATAATAGATTCTTGTGATCTATCAGAACATCTAAAAATCGTTCTGAAGGATCCTCCCTGTTGTGGTATCAGTGACATTCTCCTATATAAGCCGCTCCATATTCTCAGACAAAAACATCCCATCAGTAAATAAAGTCCTCCAGCTATTGAGATTTCCACCACTGCACACTGAAGGAGAGGAGATCACCATTACAATATATTCCTGTGATCTATCAGAGCATCCAAAGCTCTTTTTGAGGGCTCCTCCACATTGTGGTGTCAGTGAGGTCCTCTTCTATAAGCCGATCCATATTCTCAGACAAAAACTGTACAAATAAGCGCATCGAACCAGTTCAATGCGCTTATTTGTACAGTGCTTGGTGTTTCACTAATGCTACCTTTTTGATGTTACAGGGGGTCCCCGGGTTACAAACAAGATAGGGACTTTAGGTTTGTTCTTAAGTTGAATCTGTTTGTAAGTCGGAACAGGTACATTTTTTAAGTGTAGCTCCAGCCAAAAAATCTATTTTTAAGTCTTTTAGATAACCCTTCCCTAGGCTATCACCCCTGTAACATTTGTTTTGCTGTCTGTGCCCCTGTTCAGAAGATTTCACCTCACTTTCTGTCTCAATGACAATTGGATTTTGAAAATTTGGGGTTATTAGGGAAATAAGGATTGGTGACAAAGCATCAGTGGAGACACCTTTTTCCAATGTTAACTCTTACAGGAGCGAATTTCCCTTCCTAGGGGTAGATTTTCTCTCACTTCCTGTTGTCTCCTTCCGTTTGTAAGTAGAAGTCGTTTGTAAGTCGGGTGTTTGTAAGTAGGGGACCCCCTGTACCAGTTTATCCTGCTGATTTGTTTTTAATGATGATACAATGATTTTAAGGAATTTAATAATAAAATCAGCTTTTCATTAAGTTTAGTTTTTTTTTCTGTTTTGTCTCCTTATTGTCTTGGCACATTCAAAGTCCTTACATTTTTTGGCGGGAGAGAGGGGAGTTGCTATTGTCCCCTCCCTTTGTTGTGTTGGGTGTTGCATCCTCTTCCCCTCCCTTTTCTCTCCATCCCCTGTACTGCTGATATAAAGATCCCTATCCTTAGCTAAACCTTTGCGTATTATTATTATATTATCAAAGTTAAGTAGTAACAATTGTTATTAGATGTTTACATAGTGTTGATAAAAAAACATCTGAGATAAATGCTTATTCTTCCCTTCCCCGAGGTGCGGCCTCCGCTGTGGCTACATCGAGTTTGTTAACGTGGAGCAAGCCGTGTTCAGGCACTTCGATATCCTGAAATCCTTTGACATCCCCTCCATGATTGCCGTGCTGGCCCTGGAGGTTCTGCTGGACCCCCCACAGCCTGGAGATCCCTCGTATGAGACTTTCCAAGCGGTGAGTGTTGCAAGTAAGACATGTAATGCCTGCGGGCGATATATAGCAGTGGTCTCCAAACTGCGGCCCTTTGCTTGCCTGTATTCGGCCCTTGAGGCATTATTACTGACTCCAACAATGAGGCATAATTCTTGCCACTAACACCTACAATAGGGTACTACTCCTCCCAATTACTTATTTCAAAGATTGGGCATTGCTTACTCCCACTGGGCACAGTCCAACCCCTTAAAGTCTGAAGGACAGTAAACTGTCCCTTTCTTTGGAAGTTTGGAGACCCCTTCATTTATATAATACTGTATATAATATATAGAATATTTGGTGGCTTACAGCCTCAATAAAGGGAATAGAGGAGACCTTGATCACACTGCTGTGCCAAGGCAGAAGCCCCTAGTGGGCGGTGCTTGTCTTTGCCATCCGCCCCCGCCCTTCTGAAATGACGAGTCTGCAAATGTGCATTTACTGTAGCTGAAAGGCAGTACTAATGGAACAAACTTCTATAATGGGACAAAAAAACATCCCTGTCATGTGACTTATGAAGGCCATGATCGGGATTTCTATTTTCATGTCGAAAATTGTTTCCATCGATTCTGACCATCTTGTAGAGCTGCTCCCCGCAATTGTTCATTTTGGGAAACTGAATCCAGAAAAATGGTCGTCTGACCATTCCCCATCAGTGATAGTGGACACCACCCTAAATTGGGTGTAATCCATCACATTCTATGTGGGGAGAGGTGGAGAAGGGGCTCCATGTGATGTTGTTGTTCATGGCCAATAGGATAAAATGTATCAAAGCAAAATGTGATGATTTCATCAGTCTTTATAAATGGACCCGTGAGAGTGATTGGGAAAGCGTTAAAGTTAGATGACCTGAAGGTGAGTGGGGGGGGGAACAGCTACGTATGAGGCTACTTACCTTCCGCCTCCATCTTATTCTGCAGGAGACACAGAATTCTCTGAGTTCTCAGCTGGAGAAGGCCCGACTGGCGGAGGAAATACTAAACCGGGCCCCAGGAATCCACTGCAGCCCCATACAGGGGGCCTTGTATGCCTTTCCCCGTATCCAGATCCCGGAGAGAGCCGTCAGGCTGGCGCAGGTACCTCACAGTTGTACAAATACACATACAGTGTGCTACTTAGCCAACAATCCCCCAAACAATGCCCCCCCCCCCCCGGGGGCCAATATTAGTTTCTACAGGGAACCTGTCATTACCTGGTATAATGCACTCTTTGTGCTAATTTGAAGCTGAAAGGCGGAACCCTGGCCTGAAAATGTCATTGGAGGTAGCAGGGATGGCTTCAATTCTCTATCCCCTCCATTGGGAAAATCACGGCCGAAACGCGTTAGCTGTACTCTGCTGCTTTTACATGTAGCCTAATAAAGAATTTTGGATTTGGAATATACCGGTTTGCTGGCTTTTATCTCCTATGGATTGGGAAAATTACCCTTACTTCCTGTTCTAGTGACCACTGGCACCCCAACAGGAAATATTCCAAACAAGAACCGATTATATGCATAGTGCAGACAATATACAGGTTTACTATTAAAAAAAAAAAAGTAATTTTTATTTGGCTAGCTGCCTCTCCCCCCCCGTCCCCCCCCCGGAAATTTGGCTCTCTGGAGGACCTGGCGGGTCCATTGCCTTGGTACAGCAGATTAGGGGGCTGGGTCAGGGCGGTACAAGTGACGGCTGTGTTCATTCTCAGGAACGGGGACAGGCGCCCGATGTACTCTTCTGCCACCGTCTCCTGGAGGAGACCGGCATCGTCTTGGTGGACGGGACCAGCTTTGGCCAAGAGAAGGGAACTTATCACTTTAGGTGAGCGTTTACTTCTTAGAAAAGGTGATTCAAATAAATATGAATAAAGTATACTTTGTGTACCGTATACAATGTAATCATTTGCTGCTAATTGGTCATTGAACCTGAACACGTGGAAAATAGTGCTGCCAAACTGCCAGATTGAAATTTACTGACACGACACCCAAAATTTATTGGCGCAGCCAAGTTTTTATTGGCATTTCCAAAAGTTACAAAATTACAGTTTTAAGTACAAATTTCAGTATTTAGGCCACACACAAATACAATATGCAATTAGCAATGTGATTTAAGGGAGATAGTAAGGCAATAAACATATTTCTTATTTTATTTGCGATATACTGTAGTAAGCAGTGGGGGCCCATCCATATGAGGTGCAGGGGCACCGCCCCCCTAATCTATGCACCCGGACCCTACTCTTCATGCGGGGCACCGGACGCATGGATTTCAATGTGGTTTTTTTTTTTTTTTTTTAAGCACATGATTGGCTTCAAAAAAGGGTTGACTCAGGACGCAGAGCACTGCACCCTGAGCCCATTCAGTTGTGTGACAATAGAGAATTAATATTCGCTATTGTCTTCCTGATTCTCCTCCCAGCCAATCAGGAAGCGGATCCTGAGACCCGATTGCCCAGGGATTTTTAGGACTCCTGGACAATCGGGTCTCAAGACCCACTTCCTGTTAGGCCAGGAGGAGAAGCAACGGCCCCAGAGCGAGGAGTAGCAGCCCTACCCTGGATCCTAGTCATCTGCCTCCTAAGTAAAGGAGGCCTCTGATTGCCGCCTTCCTGTCCATCCCCTGCAGGGGGAGGGGGGGTCGCCGCCTTCCCGTCCGTCTCCCTCGGAGGGGTGGGGGGCTGGTGTTGGTTTTCCCGCCCCCCCAAAATATTGAGCACCAGCCACCATGGTAGTAAGTAAGTAGCTCAGGGACAGGAGAATTAGAATGTTCAGACGCACACTCATGAAATTGACTCTAACAGTGGCACTGACAGCAGTGTGCAGCAGTACAGATGATGATGACACCTCACCAACATGACACGTCCCCTCCAGAGTCACAATGACAGTCTCTCTCCACACCAGTCCACTCCAGCCCAAATAGCACTGACATTCCCGTTCCCGGCTTGCCTTGCTCCCATCCCGCAGACCCACACACAAGGCTCCGGCCGCTCCGCTCAGCTCCCTTGCACCATGACACACTTGACACGCTCAGGCACCGCCTCCGCCAGACCTGCCCCCTGCCGGCGCCACCCAAACACACTGTAGTAGTCACAGCCATATTTTTTACTGCCAACCTTTTTCTGTCACTGGCATTTACTGGCAGGAGAAAAGTGCAAGTTTTCTACTTGCTGCCAGTATAAATACTGACGGTTGGCTAAACTGATGGAAGGTCAGAGATCACACTCTCAGCAAGAGCACAGGAAAAGGTTTATCTCCTCTAATATATCTATTATTTATCTGTGGGTGACAAAGAAATGGGAAAATCGAGTAAAATCATATACTGTGTATATGTGTATATATATATATATATATATATATATATATATATATATATATATATATTATAATATACACAGTATCTCACAAAGGTGAGTACACCCCTCACATTTTTGTAAATATTTTCTTCTATCTTTTCATGTGACAACACTGAAGAAATGACACTTTGCTACAATGTAAAGTAGTGAGTGTACAGCTTGTATAACAGTGTAAATTTGCTGTCCCCTCAAAATAACTCAACACACAGCCATTAATATCTAAACCGCTGGCAAGAAAAGTGAGTACACCCCTAAGTGAAAAATTCCAAATTGGGCCCAAAGTGTCAATATTTTGTGTGGCCACCATTATTTTCCAGCACTGCCTTAACCCTCTTGGGCATGGAGGTCACCAGAGCTTCACAGGTTGCCACTGGAGTCTCTTCCACTCCTCCATGATGACATCACAGAGCTGGTGGATGTTAGAGACCTTGCGCTCCTCCACCTTCCGTTTGAGGATGCCCCACAGATGCTCAATAGGGTTTAGGTCTGGAGACATGCTTGGCCAGTCCATCACCTTTACCCTCAGCTTCTTTAGCAAGGCAGTGGTCATCTTGGAGGTGTGTTTGGGGTCGTTATTATGTTGGAATACTACCCTGCGGCCCAGTCTCTGAAGGGAGGGGATCATGCTCTGCTTCAGTATGTCACAGTACATGTTGGCATTCATGGTTCCCTCAATGATCTGTAGCTCCCCAATGCTGGCAGCACTCATGCAGCCCCAGACCATGACACTCCCACCACCATGCTTGACTGTAGACAAGACACACTTGTCTTTGTTCTCCTCACCTGGTTGCCCCCACACACGCTTGTCACCATCTGAACCAAATAAGTTTATCTTGGTCTCATCAGACCACAGGACATGGTTCCAGTAATCCATGTCTTTAGTCTGCTTGTCTTCAGCAATCTGTTTGCGGGCTTTCTTGTGCATCATCTTTAGAAGAGGCTTCCTTCTGGGACGACAGCCATGCAGACCAATTTGATGTAGTGTGCGGCGTATGGTCTGAGCACTGACAGGCTGACCCCCCCACCCCTTCAACCTCTGCAGCAATGCTGGCAGCACTCATACGTCTATTTCCCAAAGACAACCTCTGGATATGCCGCTGAGCACGTGACCTCAACTTCTTTGGTCAACCATGGTGAGGCCTGTTCTGAGTGGAACCTGTCCTGTTATACCACTGTATGGTCTTGGCCACCTTGCTGCAGCTCAGTTTCAGGGTCTTGGCAATCTTCTTATAGCCTAGGCCATCTTTATGTAGAGCAACAATTCTTTTTTTCATATCCTAAGAGAGTTCTTTGCCATGAAGTACCATGTTGAACTTCCAGTGACCAGTATGGGAGAGTGAGAGCGATAACACCAAATTTAACACACCTGCCCCCCATTCACACCTGAGACCTTGTAACACTAATGAGTCACTTGACACCGGGGAGGGAAAATGGCTAATTGGGCCCAATTTGGACATTTTCACTTAGAGGTGTACTCACTTTTGTTGCCAGCGGTTTAGACATTAATGGCTGTGTGTTGAGTTATTTTGAGGGGACAGCAAATTTACACTGTTATACAAGCTGTACACTCACTACTTTACATTGTAGCAAAGTGTCATTTCTTCAGTGTTGTCACATGAAAAGATAGAATAAAATATTTACAAAAATGTGAGGGGTGTACTCACTTTTGTGAGATACGGTGTATATATACTCTATTAGTGGAGGTGGCCCCAGATGTTGGATGACAGTCTGCCTATGTGTTCTTTTGTTCAGGTCTTGTGATAGTCCAACATTGTGTCTATAGCACAGCGTACAACAGCCGGGAACAGATGCTATCAGGGGACCTGACATTGGGTCAGGATGATAGAGGACCAAAGAGACCATTATTGTTTTTAGCAGCATTGGGACTGTCAGTGGGTAAATAGAGGCCGGGGATGGGGGTCTTGCTCTATTGTATATGTGACAGAAACCCCCCCCCCTTCCCTTCCAGGGTAAAATGGGGGTATCACTGTGTTCTATTTATGACAGAACCCCCCATCCCCCCTTCCCTTCCAGGGTAAAATAAGCTGGAGATAGGGGTTTCACTGTGTTTTGTATTTAAGAGCGCCCCCTCCACTCTCCTGGGGTAATAGAGACTGGTGATGGGAGGTGTCACTGTGTTTTATGTGTAAAAGAGTCCATTCCAGGACTGTGCTACAAAGGCTCCCTTCCTGGGGTACTAAAGGCTTGAGATAGGGGTGTTCTATATGTGATAGAGGCCCCTTTCCCTCCTGGGGTAATACAGGCTGGGGATGGGGGTGTTCTATATGTGACAAAGGATCCCCTTTTCTCCTGGGGTAATGTAGACCAGCGATAGAGGTGTTCTTTATGTGACAGAGGCCCCCTTCCCTCCTGGGGTTAAATTGGTTGAGAGCCCCCCAGGTGCACCCCCTCCTCATGATACTATAGACTGGGGGTGTCCTATGAGACAAAGGCTCCCCCCCACATTCCTGGGGTAATATAGGCTTGGGGTGGAGGTTGTTCTATATGTGAGAAATGCCCCCCCCCCCTCACTCCTCTGGTAATATAGGCCTGGGATGGGGGTTGTTCTATATGTTACAAAGGTTTCCCCCTCATTCCTGGGTAATGTAGTCTTGGGGTGGGGGTGTTCTATATGTGACAAAGGCTCCCCCCTCATTTCGGGAGTAATATAGACTGGGGATTGCTGGATGTTCTATATGTGAGTAATGCTCCCCCTCACTCCTCAGGTAATATAGGTTTGGGGTGGAGGTTGTTCTATATGTGAGAAATGCCCCCCCCCCACTCCTCTGTTAATATAGGCTTGGGGAGGGGGTGTTCTATATGTGACAAAGGCTCCCCCCCTCGTTTCTGGGTTAAAATAGGCTGGGGATGGGGGGGGGGGGGGGGTGTTCTATAAGTTACAAAGGCTCCCCCATCATTTCTGGGGTAATATAGACTGGGGATGGGGGGTGTTCTATAAATTACAAAGGCTCCCCCATCATTTCTGGGGTAATATAGGCATATGGAAAAATGCAGCGCATGTACAAATGAACATAGGTCTTTACAATGGTGAAACCGTAAAGAAATCACTAATTGACCACAGGTGCCTTGAAACACAAACGTCCATAGATGGATGTGAATGTCCAACCGCACAGGAGGTGTAAGTACTCCAAGGGGTGGTGATGGTCTGATGGTTGTCAGAAAACACCTGGCATCATACAGCGACTTCCCAACCGAGAAACTGGGTCCCAATGGGTCATTCAGAGAAAGTGCAAAAAAGCCTCTTACCAGATCCTGTGGATTCCCATGTCAGCGACAGGGAATCGCATGCGCAGTTTGTCACAAATGACGTGGAATGGGAGCTCAGGAATCGCCAATCCCTTGGATTGTGGTCTGTATGGATCTCGGCCGGCAACCGGATGGGTCTTCACAACGAACCGTCCTCACACCGAACCGTCCCAGCGTGCATCAGAAGTTTCACAAACGGTCCCCCGAAAGGAGCAGTTGGAGGGACTGGATCTCATGCAGTAAATGTGGAAACAAAAAGAATGTGCCTCCACATGGTGCAGATAAAAAAGGGTGTTTTTATTGACAAAAA
Source organism: Lithobates septentrionalis (assembly GCA_037952835.1). Classification (NCBI taxonomy): domain Eukaryota; kingdom Metazoa; phylum Chordata; class Amphibia; order Anura; family Ranidae; genus Lithobates; species Lithobates septentrionalis. The sequence continues at coordinate 128,606 of JBBDGP010002237.1, forward strand.
TGACCATACACAAATAAAAGCGTGATCACGGTGGATAAAAACAAATGGGCAACAAAGAGAGTGGTGTATGTACCCGACGCGTTTCGACCTAGGGGTCTTCAACAGGGGCATAGACCACTCACTCCAAGTTGCCAAATATATATAATAAAATTATTTAGAGAAGGGCCAATCACAAGGGCTGAAAAACCGGAAGATTTGATTGGGTGAATACAATCACATGACTTACTTGCATGTCTAGACTTGAAAATCATACACAATTTCTATATAAATAAATGAATGACATTAAGGTGAAGCCCAGGAGACTGTATAAAGGTCTACCAGCAGAAAAATATATAGCTCTATGATCTCTCTAACAAAAATAAAGCATTTAAAGATTTAAAAACAGCACTCCTCTGCTGACAGTCCGGCAGAATGTACCGCCCTGTCGGCCAGAGGAGCCAATCCTCAATAAGAAGACAAAAGGTGTTAAGTGGAGCTGACCAATAGGCCGCTATGTATGAGCCGGCCTCTATCCCTGAACGCCCACATGACCAGTCTGTGTAGGAAATGATGTCACGTCCGTGGGCGTGTCCGACGTCTCCCTCTCACATGACTCACTGGGCCAATCAGAGAGCAAACGTCCCACTCAACTCTGCTGTACGTACAGTCCGTACACCGCAGAGGGATGGGACTTAAATAAATACACCTAGCGTCCCGGCAATGCAATCCAGCAAGCAACGGACGCTAAATGAGACAAAACAGCATCCCTATGGTGTATGTGTACAAAAATGTGCTATGCAGCAGACCGGGACCCGATGACCCGGAAGTGTGCATAGAACTCCTGTGAACCGGAAGTGTATTGGAAGAGGGGACACATATAGTGAAATATAATGTGTTAGGAAATGACTAGCTGAAGTGAAATCGCATAAGTGTGTAAAAAAAAAAATGAATGGAGTGGCATTGTGTTTCAAGGCACCTGTGGTCAATTAGTGATTTCTTTACGGTTTCACCATTGTAAAGACCTATGTTCATTTGTACATGCGCTGCATTTTTCCATATGCCTATTTTGTTGTTTTTGTCAAACTGTATGCAGCAGCTTTTATTTATTTCACTGATTAGCGCGGTGTTTTCTATTTACCTGGGGTAATATAGACTGGGGATGGGGGGTGTTCTTTAAGTTACAAAGGCTCCCCCTCCCTCCTGGGGTATTTTAGACTGGGGGTAGGGGTCTTATATGTGACAAAGGCTCCCTTCTCTCTTCTGGGGTAATATAGACCAGGGATAGGGGAGTTCTATATGTGACAGAAGCCCCCTCACTCCCAGGGTTAAATTGGTTGAGGGCACCCCCCCCCCCCCCATGGTACTATAGTCTGGGGGATGTCCTAGGATAAATTTAGTGAAATATATGATAATTTGGTTTGGTTCATCTCATGTTCATTGTGTGTTTCAGGATCTCTTTGCTCCACCCTCTGGAGGAACTGAAATCCATCCTGGAAAAGATTGTACAATTCCATGGAAAATTTCTCCACGAATATTCCTGAGCTGATCCCCCCCCCTCCAAATCCCCATCACATGGAAAGTCCCAGTACTAATAGTTACTAGCACTTTGCCCAGTCACTGCATCCACAAATCAGCACACGCTCCACAATAAATGGAAACTATGGTATGTTTGCAACAATGTGTCGTATATATCACTCCTACATCCGGTGTCATACAATGCCGGGAATTCTATCACATGACCAAAATGAGATGGTGAGAAATAGGGAATTGGTCTGTCCACCCAAAACTGAACCAAAAACATCTCCTAGTGGCAGATTCTGGAAATTAAAGAGGACCTGTCATGGGGCTTTGCACAATATCCAGCAAAATTGCCTTACAATGCAAAATAAAACTGTAGATAACTACTAAACCTAAATCTGTCATGACAACCAAAGAGGCTATCCTCCTAAAACAAGGCATTACTCGGCCGTCATGCTGAACCTTCCACTTCCATGCCAAGTCACTGGACTGGAACAGATCGGCAGGTAGGGACTCCCAAATTCCCTTTCTGATCTGCATAAGTGTTGCAGGCCCATTAGAGGGTATTGAAGACATTGGGTCAGGATGATAGCTAGAATCTTCATTAGAGGGCTAGCAATGGATGCTCCATATTTCTTTTAAGTTGTGATTTCTACTTGTCTTACACAGGATCTCCTCCACTCATCCTTCTTGCGGTCTGGTGGTACCATGTCCATCCTCCTTCCAGTTCTGGATGCCGGATCCCAATGACATGCCTTCCTGCAGCTTGGTTCTTCCTCAGAATTGGAAGATGGTCAATGATGTTGGCCGCTGTATTCTTAAGTCCCCCCCCCCCATAAGGCCATTGCATCTTTAGAAGAGAGTGGCCAACCTCATTAACCATCTTCTAATTCTGAAATAGAAGGAACTCAGACATCAGATATCATGTGACCTGTGCCAGGGCAGCTGTAAAAGGATTTTTTGGTGTACCTGTGTGTGTCAGTTGGAGGTTTGCAAGGTTAATATACAGAGATTTTAAAGATGGTGGACCTCCCACCATCCCTGCTGTAATATTTCAATTGCTATATGGAACAGGATGAGCTAGAGGCCTTTTCATTGATGTGTCCAAAAGATAAAAGGAACTTCAAACCACCAGACTCCACCTTTAACTGAGTTATAGAATTTGGGTGGAGAGTTTGGTTGGAAGTCCATCTCGGATCCTGATCCATGGTAGGATGATAGCTCTTTGTACATATGGGCATTCTCATTGTAAGCCTGATTTGTGATATCTGTGAAATAATAGGAAGTCAAGGAGGAATGTAACTTCCCCCCAACCCTATATTTCCACCCTCTGCTTTTTTATTGTATATCCTGGCTGTGGGTCTACAGGCTGTGGGGGGCCCACCAGAACCTCTAGGGCCAGCACAGCAATAATAGAGGGGACATCAAAGGATTTCAGGAATAGTACCTAAACATGGCTTGCTCCACAATAACAAACTCAATGTAGCTGGTGCGGAAACCCCACCTCAGGCAAGGGGAAAATAAGCATTTATCTCAGATGTTTTTATATCTCACACTGCCATCTTCTGACATCACCAGTGGGTGCCAGCTGTCTCTACCAGGTAGCACAAGTGGCCCTGTGATGACATGCACGAGGGGTGGCTGAATAAAACACAAACCAGCCCCAATGATGCAGCATACCCCATGTACTGTGCAATACCGCAGTGGCCTTCTGGGACTCATGACGTGGATATCCTAGGAGGCTGAGAGCACAGTAGACATCATCCTGACCTAGACCAGAAATAAGGAAATGTGAGGAGGGGTTCCCAAAAAAGTGTATCCCCCTACCCCCCCCCAAAAAAAAAATCCAATTCCGAGGAAGGTGATTGATATAAAATTATGGAGAGGGTAAAGTTCTGCTGTAATATAAATACAGATTATCGGTAATTATACTGGCAGCATTTTCCAGCAAGGTGCAGTGAATGTTACATAGTTACATAGTAGGTGAGGTTGAAAAAAGACACAAGTCCATCAAGTCCAACCTATGTGTGTGATTATGTGTCAGTATTACATTGTATATCCCTGTATGTTGCGGTCGTTCAGGTGCTTATCTAATAGTTTTTTGAAACTATCTATCCCCCCGCTGAGACCACCGCCTGTGGAAGGGAATTCCACATCCTTGCTGCACTTACAGTAAAGAACCCTCTACGTAGTTTAAGGTTAAACCTCTTTTCTTCTAATTGTAATGAGTGGCCACGAGTCTTGTTAAACTCCCTTCTATTCCTATTGTGGGGTCACCAGTACAGTATTTGTAAATTGAAATCATATCCCCTCTCAAGCGTCTCTTCTCCAGAGAGAATAATTTCAGTGCTTGCAACCTTTCCTCATAACTAAGATCCTCCAGACCCTATATTATCTTTGTTGCCCTTCTTTGTACTCGCTCCATTTCCAGTACATCCTTCCTGAGGACTGGTGCCCAGAACTGAACAGCATACTCCAGGTGCCGCCGGACCAGAGTCTTGTAGAGTGGGAGAATGATCATTTTATCCCTGCAGTTGATCCCCCTTTTAATGCCAATATTCTGTTTGCTTTATTAGCAGCAGCTTGGCATTGCATGCCATTGCTGAGACTATCATCTACTAGGACCCCCAGGTCCTTTTCTATCCTAGATTCCCCCAGAGGTTCTCCCCCCAGTGTATAGATTGCATTCATATTTTTGCCACCCAAATGCATTATTTTACATTTTTCTACATTGAACCTCATTTGCCATGTAGTCGCCCACCCCATTCATTTGTTCAGGTCTTTTTGCAAGGTTTCCACATCCTGCGGAGAAGTTATTGCCCTGCTTAGCTTAGTATCGTCTGCAAATACAGAGATTGAACTGTTTATCCCATCCTCCAGATCGTTTATGAACAAATTAAATAGGATTGGTCCCAGCACAGAACCCTGGGGGACCCCACTACCCACCCCTGACCATTCCGAGTACTCCCCATTTATCACCACCCTCTGAACTCGCCCTTGTAGCCAGTTTTCAATCCATGTACTCACCCTATGGTCCATGCCAACGGACCTTATTTTGTACAGTAAACGTTTATGGGGAACTGTGTCAAATGCTTTTGCAAAATCCAGATACACCACATCTATGGGCCTTCCTTTATCTGGATGGCAACTCACCTCCTCATAGAAGGTTAATAGATTGGTTTGGCAAGAACGATTCTTCATGAATCCATGCTGATTACTGCTAATGATATCGTTCTCATTACTAAAATCTTGTATATAGTCCCTTATCATCCCCTCCAAGAGCTTGCATACTATTGATGTTAGGCTAACTGGTCTGTAATTCCCAGGGATGTATTTAGGGCCCTTTTTAAATATTGGAGCTACATTGGCTTTTCTCCAATCCGCTGGTACCATTCCAGTCAGTAGACTGTCAGTAAAAATTAGGAACAACGGTCTGGCAATTACTTGACTGAGTTCCCTAAGTACCCTCGGGTGCAAGCCATCTGGTCCCGGTGATTTATTACTGTTAAGTTTCCCAAGTCTAATTCTAATTCTGTCCTCTGTTAGCCATGGAGGTGCTTCCTGTGATGTGTCCTGAGGATAAACACTGCGGTTTTGGTTACTGAAGCCCCCCGATTCCCTCGTGAAGACTGAGGAGAAGAATTAATTCAATACCTTCGCCCAATACTTTGTAACCAGATGTCCTTCCTCATTCTTTATGGGGCCAATATGGTCTGTCCTCCCTTTTTTACTGTTTACATACTTAAAGAATTTCTTGGGCTTTTTTTTGGCTCTCTTCTGCTATGTGGCTTTCATGTTCTATCTTAGCCGTCCTAATTGCACCCTTACATTTCTTATTGCATTCTTTATAATGTCTGAAAGCTGATGATGATCCCTCAACCTTGTATTTTTTGAAGGCCTTCACGTTTGCTTTTATATTCATTTTTACATTGGAGTTAAGCCATCCAGGACTTTTGCTCACTCTTTTAAATTTATTACCCAATGGGATGCATTGGCTAATGCCCTTATTTAATATGCTCTTAAAACGAACCCACCTTTCCTCCTTGTTCTTTGTTCCTAAGATTTTATCCTAATGTTGCTGTTCTAGCCACAAGATGGCGGTAGAGGGTTTCATACAATGACACTGCCTGAGCATAAAACATCCAAAACTTAGACTGAAAGGATGTTTCCACCCAAACTGGAATACAGCGTATTACTGGAACACAAGAACCTGCTTAAATCACCATTTACACCTTCTAAGTCCCTTTAAAGTGGCTGTAAACCCTTACATGTACCCAGTGAAGTGCCTGGCTCAGGTGACACACAGAGATGAATCAAATCCCTCTACATGAGATGTACCTGTTTATCTGCAGTCTTCTGTTCTCTACAGCCATTCAAAAGCTTTTCTGAGAGTTCAGAAAAAGGGGGCGGAGAGCTAAAGTTACACTCTGCAGAACTCAGTAAAAGCTGATTGGAAGGAAGGGACACCTCCCTTCCACACAGCACACAGGGACAGAGCTGAGGTTGTCAATCAGCTGGAGGTCCCTCCCCTGTCACCTTTTTTCTCTTGGTGTCAGGAAAACTTGTCAGAAGTGACTCATGCTGATAGCAGAGGAAGGAGGCAGCAGACAGAAATGACACTTGGTGCTCTGGATTGAGACAAGTACACACTATAGAGGAATACGGTTTGTTTATATTTCATGTCTGAGGATTACAACCCCTTTACGTTGTAATAGGGGGGAGCTGTTAGGAATAGCAGACGTTAGACACCCCCCACCACGTCATGCTAAATGCACAGCTAATGCAGGAGCAGGGCATGGAAAGCCCCCGCTGCCTCATGGAAGCCATTTTTTTTCTTGTTCTAGAGCTGCTTAGTAAATACACACAGAAGAGGCCTGGACACGTGTATCATTTCAGCACGTGCAATAGAGGCAATATATAGTGAGCAATATAGAATATTTTTTATTTTTAAACAAGAAGTCTGCAGTGGTAATCAGGTTACCCAGTGTTGCTGTTTTACATTAAACAAGCACTGGGGGGCGATGTCATGTGGGAGACCTTCACACCACCACCTTTTTTTTTTTTTTTTTTTTTTTTTTTAGAGGGTTTGCTCACACTTGTCTGTATTCTTAACTCAAAAAAAAAGTCTCTTCTGTTGTTCTCGGCTTCCTCCAATTCACCAAATTCTTTTTGCTGCTGTGATCTTCATCTTCATCTTAGAGGGTGGCTATGTTCATTATCCATGGATAGGACCATGGATGTAGAATGTAGTCACCCTCTCCTGCTCACTCCTGAGATGGACTATAGACTTGGGGATGTGTAGTGTGCATAGACCGCAACCAATGTGCACAACTTGTTCCAAACAAAATGGGGAAACTGAGAGGTCCGGGAGGTCACGGAGGACATTACAAGGAGGCAGAAATAGTTCTATGTCAAATAGATTACAACTTAAAGTGGTTGTAAAGGTTCATTTTTTTTTAATGTAGCACCCTGGTGTTTAGGCAGGGTTGCTAATAAATTTAGTTTGTCAGGTATTTATCATCGTGACTAATTGTTAGAATATCCACTGATTCCTCTCTAACTCTGGATTGCTGTACCTTTTCTCTTTTGTCACTAGGTGGCGCTTGCTGGTAGCATTAGATTGACAAGGGTATATCAAGGTCAGACAATGGATAGATGGGGTGTCTCAGCCAATTGGCCGGGGTTTCTTTGGTCCCTTGGCCTGCTGGGAAAGCCTATTTATTTGGGTGGAGTCAGGTGATCGGGGTTCTGTGCCACCTGGACGGCTGTCTGGGTGGACATGTGTCATGTCGCCCCGGGTTGCTAGGCCAAGCCAGAGGTATATCCCAGGGACAGCTGGCTGCTAGGCTGCGTGAGGCCTATCCAGAAGCAATAGAAGCAGCATAGGGTTGGGAATGCAGGATTGGAGTCCAACCGAGTTGTTAAGGTTCAGCCAGATGGGGAACCAGTTGTGGTCGGAGGTAGAGGGAAAGCTGTCGCCACTAAAGGCCCAACCAGCTTATTACCAAGGACCAAAGTGAGTAAGCTGGAGCCAGTACCAGAGCAGTATTCTCGCCAACCGGGGACGATGAAGAAGGGATAAATCTTCAGCAGGTGCCAAGCCAGGGACCCTGCAGGACAGCAGGGGTGACGCTTGGGGAGCATCAGTGAATGCTAAGCCAGGGACCCAGCAAGATTGCGGGGGCGACGCTTGAGAATTATACAGCGTGCTAGCTGTGGAAGAGCTCAGGAGATTCAGTGGCGATTAGATCTGGAAGTCTAATGAGAGCATACTTGCCAACAGTCCCGATTTTCCCAGGACAATCCCAATTTTTGGACTCTCATTCCCAATTTAAGTCCTGGGATTTTGCTTTTGTCCCAGGAAATCGGGAATGTTTTTGGCAAAAATGACAGCTGGCTACAAAAAGATGGCCGCCGCCGCGATGACTCTTTCCCAGTGTGTTCAGTGGAGAGGGGCAGCTAATTGGCTTCTCTCTTCAGTGTGCAAGTAGACAATTCTCTTGTATACTGAAGCCGATTGGTTGCACGGATCGAAGGCCACTCCCCTCTCCACTGAACATGGGGAAAGCCGGGAACTCATGTAGCTGCCACCAACCCTCCGCCCTGTGTCCGACAAGAGGGGACACTGATGTAAGGAGGGGCTCCGCTGATGGGGACACTGATGTAAGGAAGGGCTCTGCTGCTGGGGACACCAGGTGTAAGGGGGGGCTCCGCTGCACTGATGAGGCAGTACTGATGGCCACTGATGAGGCGGCACTCCTAAGCTGCACTGATGGGGCTGCACTGTTAAGGCAGAACTGATATTCTGCACTGATGGACCGAAATCAATACCTAAACAACACCGATACCCAAAGTGACTGTTTTAAAAATATTTTTTTACAGGAGATGGTCAGCGACTGGGGACATGGTATAGGAGATGGTCAGAGACTGCAGACATAATACAGGAGATGATCAGAGACTGCAGACATAGTACAGGAGATGGTCAGAGACTGCAGACATGGTACAGGAGATGGTCAGAGACTGGGGACATGGTAAAGGAGATGGTCAGAGACTCTAGACATGGTACAGGAGATGGTCAGAGACTGGGGACATGGTAAAGGAGATGGTCAGAGACTCTAGACATGGTACAGGAGATGGTCAGAGACTGGAGACATGGTACAGAAGATGGTCAGAGACTGGGGACATGATACAGGAGATGGTCAGAGACTGCGGACATGGTACAGGAGATGGTCAGAGACTGCAGATATGGTACAGGAGATGGTCAGAGACTGGGAACATGGTACAGGAGATAGTCACAGACTGGGGACATCTTCAGAGAGTCAGAGCCTGCGGACATGATACAAGAGATCAATGCAGCCCCACCAGACTGAGGACATGGTACAGGAGTTATAAATAAGTAAAAAAATGAGACCATAAACAGTGCAGCCAGTGTCCCCAGTAGTGCAGCCAGTGTTCCCAGTAGGGCAGCCAGTGTCCCCATTGCAGCCAGTAAAGGGGTAGGAGAGCCGCCGCCTGTTTGATTACAGTGCCGGGAACATCACAGCTTTGATTTCAATAGCTGTGTGTTCCCCGCTGCGCGAAGTCACATACAGCCCCTCCCCCTTGTCCGGGGGAACTTTGATAGACAGATCACACGTCCCAGGATTGGACAGGTGATCTGTCTATCAAAGTGCCCGGACAAGGGGGAGGGGCTGTTGGCCTGCTGTAGTTTTTAACCCCCTTTTTGGGGTTAAAAGAGCCCCACCAGCGGCCAAAAAGCTGTAAAGCGCCACTAAAACGAGCGGCGATTTACCGCGAACGTGTGCAAAGGGCTCTAATACATATTTTTGTATAATTCTAAGGAGGCGTGGCAGGGTGTGTGTCCTATGGCTACATACTTTTCTAATTGGTGTGCCTCGTTCCTATCTCAAAAAGTTAAGAGGCATGAGTTTATCCCCCAGGGATCCTTCACTTTCACCAATGGTGTAATTATAGCCATAGCAGCCAAGGTGACTGCTATGGGGCATGAGGGTGGAAAGAGCCCAATTTGGAGAGGTTGCCTGATGTCTCAGATTCTCAGGATCATGCTGTGACATTGCCGGGAGTACCCCATCTACATTTTGCTATAGGGCCCCATGAATTGAACTTATCCTGCTTCCCAGGATTGTCATAGATATCTAAGGCAAGCCGGCTATACTGTGAATTTTATCAAAAAATTGATTTTTAGGTAAATATTAACTAAGGAATATCGCACAAGCTGCGTAATAAATACGGGGCAATAGAGGGAACATTGGAAGAGGTCATCCTCTATTCAGTGACCGAGTCTAGAAAGGAAGGTATGCACATCCCAGCCTATTGAAGCAGCAGAGCGTGCACATGTGGAATAATCCAGCTCAGGGTCTGCACATCGGAGAAGAGGTCACATGATCCCCCGTATTCTGGAGACATAGAGGTCACATGATCTCCCATATTCCAGAGGCGTAGAGGTCACATGATCCCCCCGTATTCTGGAGGCATAGAGGTCACATGATCTCCCATATTCCAGAGGCGTAGAGGTCACATGATCTCCCGTATTCCGGAGGCATAAAGGTCACATGATCTCCTGTATTCTGGAGGCGTAGAGGTCACATGATCTCTCGTATTCTGGAGGCATAGAGGTCACATGATCTCCCGTATTCCGGAGACGTAGAGGTCACATGATCTCCCGTATTCTGGAGGCATAGAGGTCACATGATCTCCCGTATTCCGAAGGTGTAGAGGTCACATGATCCCCTGTATTCCGGAAGCGTAGAGGTCACATGATCTCCCGTATTCCGGAGGCCTAGAGGTCACATGATCTTCCGTATTCCGGAGGCCTAGAGGTCACATGATCTCCCATATTCCGGAGGCATAGAGGTCACTTGATCCCCTGTATTCCAGAGGCATAGAGGTCACATGATCCCTTGTAATCCGGAGGCATAGAGGACACTTGATCCCCTGTATTCCAGAGGCATAGAGAGCACATGATCCCCTGTATTCTGGAGGCATAGAGGTCATACGATCTTCTGTATTCCGAAGGCGTAGAGGTCACATGATCTCCCGTATTCCGGAGGAGTAGAGGTCAGATGATCTCCCGTATTCCGGAGGTATAGAGGTCACATGATCTCCCGTATTCCGGAGGCGGAGAGGTCACATGATCTCCCGCATTCTGGAGGCGTAGAGATCACATGATCTCCCGTATTCCGGAGCCGTAGAGGTCACTTGATTCCCCGTATTCCAGAGGCATAGAGGTCACATGATCCCCTGTATTCTGGAGGCATAGAGGTCATACGATCTTCTGTATTCCGAAGGCGTAGAGGTCACATGATCTCCCGTATTCCGGAGGAGTAGAGGTCAGATGATCTCCCGTATTCCGGAGGTGTAGAGGTCACATGATCTCCCGTATTCCGGAGGCGGAGAGGTCACATGATCTCCCGCATTCTGGAGGCGTAGAGATCACATGATCTCCCGTATTCCGGAGCCGTAGAGGTCACTTGATTCCCCGTATTCCAGAGGCATAGAGGTCACATGATCCCCTGTATTCCGGAGGCGTAGAGGTTATATGATATCCTGTATTCCGAAGGCGTAGAGGTCACATGATCTCCCGTATTCCGGAGGCTGAGAGGTCACATGGTCTCCCGTATTCCGGAGGCGTAGAGGTCACATGATCCCCTGTATTCCGGAGGCATAGAGGTCACATGATCTCCCGTATTCCGAAAGGGAAAGAGGTCACATTATCTCCCGTATTCCGGAGGAGAACAGGTCACATGATCTCCCATATCCCGGAGAAGTAGAGGTCACATGATCCCCTGTATTCCGGAGGCATAGAGGTCACATGATCTCCCGTATTCCGGAGGCATAGAGGTCACATGATCTCCCGTATTCCGGAGGAGAACAGGTCACATGATCTCCTGTATTCCGGAGGAGTTGAGGCTAGGTTAGTGTATGTACGTTTTGCAAAGAGTGAGGCCCGGAACGGAGAAAAAAGAGAAGAGAATAGTGTAGGGCCGGGCATGACAGTGTGTCTAGTGACACACACAGGGTTAAGCTGGCTAGATTTTGGTGGGGTGGAGACAGCAGGAAACTTTGGGGGTTCGGCCATATAAGAGGAGGGGCGGAGCTGTAACGGGGTCAGTGGAGCAGGAAGAGACACGAGGAGGCAGATTTTCTCTGCTCCTCTACAGCAATGGCCGACATCGACGTGATACTCGCTCGTTTGAGGCAGGCAGCGGCGTCCAGGGGACCGGAGTGGCTACACAGTCAAGTTGCTGGGCTCATTGAGGATGAGGCAGGCGGATCGGCGATCGGAGGTGAGGGGACTGCCCGTGCGCGGAAGTCGCGGCCGCCGACCCAATGGACGTACGGGTCGCCAGGCACGAAGCCCTAGGGGGGAACAGTCAGCCCCTCCAGCTAAGAGAAGTCAACCGATGGCTGATGCCAGGCCTGGGCGGAACACACGCCGTGGTCGCGGCGCGGTGGGCGGGGCTACGGGGCAAGATGGCGCCACTTCCCTGAGTACAGGATCCAGGCGTGCGGAACGATCGGACCCCCCAGCAGCTTTGCACGAGCCGAGGGGGAGGACAGAAGTGAGAGAGGAGCTGCAGCAGCGCCCAGGGCGGTGAGGAGAAGCATTGCTGATACCACAGGTGGCACTCGGTCGCCTGGCGGGGAGAGGGACTTTCAGAGGGGCGGACGGAGGACTGATCAGGCCGGCCCGGTCTCAGCCATTCCAGAGCGGCGCGGAATCCAGGCGGGAAGCGGAGTTGCAGAGGTCGGACAAGCCATGTCTCAGCGGGTGCATACGGCCTCCAGGAGGGATGCGCCTGGGGGGCTCACCACGCAGGCAAGCCCACCCCAGGGGGACCGGTCCGAAGACGAGGAGTTGGAAGAAGGTGAAGTGGAGACACGCCAGCAGGATACGGCGGTGGAAACCAGACCAGCGGCTGTCGGGAGGTCTCCGGGTCAGCCCGGTAAGTCCAGTGATAACGTAGATTTTACCAATGCTTTACAAAATATATGGGGTGTGGTTAACTCAGGTACAGCAGGGGCAGTAGCCCGACCACCACGGGAGTCGCAGGGCCATGACCACCAAGTGGCGGGGCAAGGATCCGCCAGTTCGGGGTCAGGGGGACAACTGAAGGAGCTGTTGGAGGGCCTGAGGGCGCTAGTAGGACGTTTTGGGGAACAACCTCCTCAGGCGGCCACGAGCGTAGTACCGCAAGGAACGCAAGGAACTGGCGGGGGTGTGTCATCTGGGGGAGGTGGAATTTTCCACGGGGGTGTCTGCTGACAAGACCCCGGAGTCGGGGGTTGTTAAAGAAAAGCTGGGGGAAAAAGGGGCCACAGAAGCTGCGGGTAGGACGGATATAGTCAGGATTGCAGACGCAGCAAAATGCGAGATATATGTCTGTTTTGAAGGCCCGCTGGGTGCGCATCTGAAACAGGAGGTTCGGGAAAAGATCCAAAAAGGGGAATACGTGGAAATATTTTCCTTGTTGCCGTTGAAAAAGTTTAACCTGGACAGGGTTAAGCCTGATGACTCCAAGAAGGAAGATGAGGAGAAGAGGAGGTACAGGTTGATTCCGCGAACGTTTGTCAATTGGTTACAAGCGTTCGCTATCATGGCCAGCGTCATTGGCAAAAAGAATCCGGAGCATTGCTCTGGGTTGTTTTGTTATATGGATGCTATTGGGGAGGCACGCAGAGTTTATGGCGGAACGGCTTGGCTGCGTTATGACGAGCAGTTCCGACAACGCAGAGCGGTTCGTCCGGCCCTGCTTTGGGACCATAAGGACATCAGCCTTTGGATGAGACTTATGTCCTCGGCTAGGGCCTCGCCTCAGTTTTTTCAAGGGGGGGCCGGGGGTACACACTCCTCAGGACTACCGGCCGGCAAGAAATGGGGAGTGTGTTGGCAATACAACAAAGGAAACTGTAGGTTTGGGGGATCGTGCAAATTCAAGCACGAATGCTCAGGGTGTGGGGGAGCTCACACACTGGCCAGATGCTTCAAAAAAGGAAAACGTACCGGGGACCCGGTTACCAAGAGGGATGACGCCGGTGAAGGTGGAAAGGATGCTGCCTTTCCTAAGTAAGTATCCGGATAGGGAAGCGGCATCGCTGATTACCGCAGGTTTTCGGGAGGGGTTTAAAATACCATGTGCCTTGGAGGTGGTTCCCCCTATGGCACAGAACTTGAAATCAGCGTTGCAACACCCAGGGGTGGTGGGAGAAAAATTGGAAAAAGAAGTGGCATTAGGCCGCATGGGGGGGCCATTCGCGGAAAAGCCGTTACCGGACTTGGTGGTGTCCCCACTGGGAGTGGTGCCCAAAAAAGAGGCGAATAAGTTTCGACTAATCCACCATTTATCCTTTCCAAAAGGGGGCTCGGTCAATGATTTCATTGACCCTGATGCCTGCGCTGTGTCCTATACTTCCTTTGATGCTGCGGTGCGGTGGGTTAGGAGGTATGGACAGGGGGCACTGATGGCAAAATCTGACATAGAAGCGGCTTTTCGGCTACTTCCAGTGCATCCGGACAGCTTTAGGCTACTGGGTTGCCACTGGCAAGAACAGTTTTACGTCGATAAATGTTTGCCCATGGGTTGCTCCATTTCGTGCGCCATGTTTGAGGCGTTCAGTTCCTTTTTGGAGTGGGTGATTAGGGATGTGTCGGGGCTGGACTCGGTTATCCATTACTTGGATGACTTCCTTTGTATAGGTCCTCCTTCCTCCAGTGTGTGTGCGATTTTATTGTCAACGTTGCAGCACATTGCAGGAAGGTTCGGAGTGCCACTGGCAGCCGAAAAGACGGAAGGCCCGACCACCGAAATTAGTTTTCTGGGTATAGTAATTGACTCCATAGCAATAGAATGCAGATTGCCGCACGAAAAGTTAGTGGATTTACAGAAGGAGATCCGGGAGATTCATGGAATGAGGAAGGTGCAGTTGCGGACACTGCAGTCGTTGCTAAGTAAGCTAAATTTCGCTTGTAGGATCATACCCATGGGTAGGGTGTTTTGTCGGAGGCTGTCAGCAGCCACGGCGGGAGTAAAAGCCCCCACTCATTTTGTCAGGCTGACGCGGGAACATCGGGAGGACCTGAAGGTATGGTATTAATTCCTGTCAGTGTACAACGGAAGATCAGTGTGGATGTCAGGTCCGGTAAGTAACTTCGATGTGGAACTGGTTACGGATGCGGCGGGTTCTACAGGTTACGGGGCATATTTTCAAGGGCAATGGAGCGCGGAACCGTGGCCACAATCATGGGTGGAAGCGGGGTTTCTTCGGAACCTGGTAGTGCTGGAACTGTTTCCAGTGGTGCTGGCTATGGAGTTATGGGGGCGATCCTGCCAGAATTTAAAGTTGAGAATTAATTGTGACAACAGGGGGGGTGTGCAGGTGGTCAGTCGCATGTCAGCGTCTTCCCAACCTGTCATCAGGCTGATGCGACAGTTGGTATTGCGGTGCTTGCAATTGAATACCTTTATATATGCTGTACACATACCAGGGATTGACAATACACTGGCTGATTCGCTGTCTCGCTTTCAGTGGGACAAGTTCAGGGAATTAGCCCCGGCTGCAGAGAAGGAAGGGATTCCTTGCCCGGAGTGGATCTGGGAGCTGGCATTGGAGTCACCGCAGGATGGATCCAGCGGTCAGTGAGTAAGTCCACTTGGATGGCCTATATGAAGGTATGGAGAGAATGGGAGGGTTTAATACAAGAAGCTGGGGTGGACAAGGACGGGATTGAGGTGAGATTGCTGGTCTTGTATTTTGTGTCCAGAAATATGGAAAACGGGGTGGCGGTGTCTTCTATTGAAAAGAAGATGGCGGCTTTGTCATTCCTTTTCAAGTTAAAAAGGGGGGAGGATTGGACTAAAGATTTTTGGGTTAGGCAAGCCATCAAGGGGTACAAGAGAGGACAAGGAAGAAAAGATAAAAGAAGGCCTGTCACTTCTGCAAACCTGGTGTCCATTTGTGGGCAGCTAAGGTCAATATGTTCTTCAAGTTATGAATGTTTGCTGTTTACGGCAGCCTTTTCGTTAGCGTTTTTTGGGGCGTTCAGAATTGGGGAATTGGTTAGCCCGGCACGGGGGGATGCGGGTGGCATTCTGGTGCAGGACGTTAGGTTGCACAGAGACAAAGTGTGTTTGAGACTGCGAAGGTCAAAAACCGATCAGACGGGGAAGGGGGTAGATGTATGGTTGTACGCTCTGCCAGGATCCACGGTATGCCCGGTAAGGGCGGTCGAGGAACTGGCGCAGGCAAGGCCGATGGGTGAAGGGCCATTTTTACGTCACGAGGACGGGTCTTATTTATGTAAATTTCAATTTGTAGCATTGTTTAGAAAATGTTTGATGAAGTTGGGTTTGGATGGGAAGGCTTACGATTCACACTCCTTCCACATTGGGGCGGCTACTGAAGCTGCCAGATGTGGGTTGGATGAGGCAGCCGTGAAGAGGATCGGTAGATGGGAATCGAGAAGGTTCCGCACCTACGTACGGCCTCAAATGATAATGGAATAACAATTAAAAAAAAAAAAAAGAAAATAAATAAATAATTAAGAAGGGTGGTGGGTTTTTGCTGGTATTATGGTCCAGGTACGTGGGAATTGTGTTTTAGGTTTAAAAAAAAAAAAAAAAAATGAATGACGTTACCTTGGTTGTGATCTTTTCATTACAGGGGGAGGTGCTCCACGCCTCGTCTGGATTCTTGGGCACTCTTATGTGTGTTGGGGGGCCAGGAGAGGTGATGCGAGACCGGACGGGCGGCAGCTGGGAGTATCGAGGAGAGAGGCATACATTAGGTGGCTGGGGACTCGGGGAGACCGGGTATGATGTGGGGTAGGGTGGTTACGGAAGTGGAGCGTTATGCGTGGTTGGACAGACCACCTTATGTGTTGGTGATTCATGCAGGAGGGAATGATTTAGGGGTACGCACGTAAGAGACATACTAGCAAGCGTTAAGTCGGATTTGCTATATATCCGCACGGTTTTTCCCAATACTCGTCTGTTATGGTCCGACATGGTGGCACGCACCACCTGGCGGATGGCAAGGTCTGTGGAACGGCTGAACAAGGCACGTATTCGCATTAACAAAGTGGTGGGGAGGTTTTTGGTGAAGCAGGGGGGCATGGTGATAAGGCATAGAGAGCTGGAAATTAATGTAGGCCTTTATTTACGCAGGGATGGTGTTCACCTCACGGATGTGGGGATTGATCTGTGGACCATGGGGCTGCAAGAGGGAATCCAAAGGGCACTGAGTGTGTGGAGGGGCCCTTGAGGATAAGGTTTCATCCTCTCGGGCTGTGGCTGTGTTTTTTCTGTTGGTCGGTGACGGTAGCGGTAAACAAATGTGGTAAAAAGGGGTGGGGGGTCATCGATAGTATGGCCCCTCCGGTGTATTCCCGAAATGGAATACCGGTATGGTTACACTGCGGGCAAGGGGTTGCCTCCGAGCAGCACAACTGGAGGCCTATCAAGTTGGAAATGGTTCCCGCGTGTATGGTTTGATATGTGGTAAAAGTGTGTAGCTCCGTCATTGACCAACAGATTGCAGTTAATAACATGTTGTTTGCACTGAAGTTATATGTTATTTATATATTTAAGGTTATTGGAGTTATTTATTCAGTTTGTTTAATAAAAGGCTGTTATGGCCATTTTATACTCCAATAGATTGGTGTGGTCTTGTTTATTTAATTAAAGGGAAAAGGGGTTGGAGTAAAATGGTATAGCAGTACGAGTAATACGTGGGTACATCTGGAATACACTTGTCATGAATTTTAGTGAATAAGGTGGGCCCGGCGTTCACACTGAATACTTGATGTAAAGGACATTATAAAAAAAACTTTTAATTTCTAGTACAGGACTGGGCATTCAATCTGAACACATCGCTACCTTATCTACTAATATTCATGTTGTAAAGTTTACATTCTCTATTTTGTTCTGTTCTTTTAGTCTACCTCCATCAAATTTGCTTTACAGATCTGACACCATTACAAGAAGTCAGGACGGCCATACATGGAATGTGGAATTTATGATGTTTTCTGAAGATCAATATCATGAGTGCTGAACATATAGACGATGATCCTGACTCCTTCAGTTAATAGGTGTTCTTTCTGTGGATTATACAATAACCCGACAGATACACACAGACTTATCTTTGCATTTAATGCTTCACTGATATTTATTACCTTTCCACCAAAGTGCATGTACAGACATAGCGGGGTGACTGCTGAACTACAGGTGAGATCATACTGGACTGACTGCTGAACTACATGTACAGACATAGCGGGGTGACTGCTGAGTTATAGGTGAGATCATAGCGGACTGACTTCTAAACTATATGCACAATCATAGTGGTGTCACTGCTAAACTAAAGGTGAGATTATACTGGATTGACTGCTGAGCTATATGCATATATGTGCATAGCAGTGGTGTCACTACAGGTGAGACATAGCTCCCAACTGTCCCTGATTTGGAGAAATGTCCCTCTGTCCCTTTTTCCTCCTCATTTGTCCCCCATTTCGGTCTGATCTATATAGTTGTATAGAAAATGCACTTTTTATTTTTCAAAACATGTTTCCCAGAGCTAAACCTTTCATCCAATTTCTAAATTGCTGCATTTGTACATTTCAAAAGCCAACATAAAGGAGTATGTTGTTTTGTCCTCCTTGTCTGTGTATCAGTTTTGATCGATCAGCTACTATCGATCAATTGATTTTATTTTAGCAATGTTTACTTGTGATGCTAGCAACCGTATCTCCACTTGTATATTTCTGTAACCAATGATAAATACAATACTTATTTTCATATGTTTACTCACATTGTCCTTCCTTGAGCCCCGCTTTCCTTTTTGGTCCCCCCCTGTCTGGGACAATTTTGTGCAAACATAAAGGAGTAGTAGTAGTAAAAAAAAGCACTTGTGGGTTTAACCAATCATTTTTTTTTGTATAATTTTCCTTTAAGGGGGTGTGGCCAGGGGTGTGTCCTGTGCTTACATACTTTTGCTAATAGGTGTCCCTCATTCCCATCTAAAAAAGTTGGGAGGGATGGAGACTATACTGGATTGACTGCTGAACTACATGTACCATCATAGCAGGATGACTGCTGAACTACTGTTGATTTCATAATGGACTGACTGCTGAACTACATGTACAGTCATAGTGGTGTCACTGCTCAACTACAGATGAGATCATACTGGACTGACGCTGAACTACATGTACAGTAGTAAACTACATGAGGCATTGTAAAACTCTGATATTCACAGACATGACTAGGCATGATGGGAATTGTAGTTCCTGAACAACCGGAGGGCCGTAGTTTAAAGACCCCTGTGCTAGACCATTATTATGCCTCCAGAATTGGGCGTGTGGAATCTACACACAGTGGTGTAGTGGTTAGCACTTTCACCTAGCAGCAAAAAGGGTCGCTGGTTTGAATCCTGCCCGTGACAACATCTGCCTGGAGTTTGCATGTTCTCCCCGTGCCTGTGTGGGTTTCCTCCAGGCACTCTGGTTTCCTCCCATGCTCTAAAAACACGCTGATAGGTAAATCGGATCCTGTCTAAATTGGCCCTAATATGTGTGTTGGGGACCCACACAAACACCACTGCATGTTAAAAAAAAATTCTTAATTTGCAAATAAGGATCATCCCCTTTCTCAGAGAACAGTGAGCGGGGCATGGTCGTGGGAGGAAATTAGCAGCAGTACAAGCATCTTCCTGGAGGGGCGTGATGTCATTCCTGTGTGCTGGCCACCGCTTCCGGGAACCAGATATGCGCCATGGGCACATACCTCCGCACACACAGCAGTTGTGCGTTTCACATACACAGCGGTCTCACATCTATCTGCAGGAACCCAATTTTTAGCTAAATTAATAGTAAAGCTGATGCAGATTTACAGGACTGGACTAACAAATGTTTCTGGTGAAAGGCAACTGGTGTTTTCTATTAACCACTTCAATACCAGGCACTTAGACACCTTCCCGCCCAGCCCAATTTTCACCTTTCAGTGCTGTCGCAATTTGAATGACAATTGCGCGGTCATGCTACACTGTACCCAAACTAAATTTTAATCATTTTGTTCCCACAAATAGAGCTTTCTTTTGGTGGTATTTGATCACCTCTGCGGTTTTTATTTTTTGCGCAACAAATAAAAAAAGACCGAAAATTTTGAAAAAAAACCAAGTTTTTCTTTGTTTCTGTTAAAACTTTTTGTAAATAAGTACGTTTTCTTCTTCAATGACGGGCACTGATATGGCTGCACTGACGGGCACTGATACGGCGGCACTGATGGGCACAGATCAGGTGGCACCAATGAGGTGGCACTGATGAAGTGGCACTGACGGGCACTGATGATGGGCACTGATAGGCGGCACTGATGGGCACTGATAGGTGGCACTGATGGGCACTGATAGGTGGCACTGGTATGCGGCACGGATGGGCACTCATAGGTGGCACGGATGGGCACTTATAGGCGGCACTGATGGGCACTCATAAGTGGCATTGATGGGCACTCGTAGGTGGCATTGATGGTTACTTATGGGTGGCACTGATAGTTGGCACAGATGGGCACGGGTGGGCACTGATATATGGGCACTGATGGGCACGGATGGGCACTGACAGGTGGCATGAATGGACACTGATGGGTGGCACTGACGGCACTGCTTGTTTGCAGTGATGCCCCTAAGGGTGGCATTGCTGGGCATCACTGCAACATGATGGTGCCAATTTGTGCCCATTTGTGGGCACTGATTGGCACAGATTTGGCACACTGGGCACATGTGGATGGCCATGGGGTACATACCTGGCCATCCACATGTTGCCCCTTCCCTGGTGGTCCTAGTGGCGATCCCTGGTGGTCCAGTGTGGTGATCTGAGGGGGGGCTGCGCTGATAAACAATCAGCGCAGACCCCCCCTGCCAGGAGAGCCGCCGATCGGCTCTCCTCTACTCGCGTCTGTCAGACGCGAGTGAGGAAGAGCCGATCAACGGCTCTTCCTATTGACAGCATGATCAGCCGTGATTGGACACGGCTGATCACGTGGTAAAGAGCCTCCGCCGGAGGCTCTTTACCAAGATCGGTGTAGCGGTGTGTCAGACTGACACACCGCTCCACCGATCGCCGCGATGCGCGCCCCCGGGGGCGCGCTGCGGCATGTTATCCTGAAGGACGTCATATGACGCCCAGTCAGGATAACAGAACCACTTCCCGGACGTCAATCCGCCATAGGGCAGGCGGGAAGTGGTTAAACAAGGTCTAAATGGGCCATTGACATGCATCACAGTTGAACTTAGGAATGTGTCTTTGGAAAGTTAAACTAAATGAAATCCTTTCTTATTTTTGCTTGGGGATAGAGTGCAGAGGGATTAGAAGTCTTGTCAGTTGTGGGGTTGTCTGCACCCCTGATAGGGTGAAGACACCTCCCACATTTTGCCACTTTCTCCTTCAAATTTGTTCACTTCCTGTCATATAGCCAAACAGGAAGTGAAGGTAAAACCCTACCAATGTCTTTCCTTGGGGATACAGAGGTCAATCTAAAAAGTTTTCCTCTTTAGGTAAATTGCAAATCCACTTTACACTTGGAAGTGCAGTTGCTGGAGATCTGAGATCGCCAAGGAAAGACATTAGTAGGGTTTTAGCCTCAGTTCCTGTTTGGCTGTGACAGGAAGTGAAGCCAATTTTCAGAAAAGGGACACAAAGCCCAACCCAAAAAACACAAGCATCGGTTCTAACGCTCACTTGGTTTCCCTCAAATGCCCACAGTTAGAATAGGATTGTCTTGAGCTAGATTTTAGCTCAGCGTTTTAAAGCAGTGTCCTGTCCTCAAGTACCCCAACAGACCATGTTTGCAGGTTTTCCTTCATCTTGCACAGGTGCTTTAAATCATAGTCAGTCAATGGCTTTGTATTTTGGACAGCTATTTTAGCAAAGATAAATTCCCAAAACACGTCCTGTCGGGGGTACTTGAGGACTAAGGCTGAGAACCACTGCACTAAAATGGAAAATTGAATATTTACCTCTCTGTAATTTTCCTTTCCTGGTGCCTATCCATGGCAGCATGCACACAATCCATGCATATGCTACCATGAAGACACCAGGAAAGTAGCTTTTGGACAAATCACAGCTTTTTTTGTTTTTTCCATGCCAATCAGCCTAGTTAAGCTGCAGCTGGGAAATCTGTTGCATGAAAATTAACAAAACACGTAAAACATAAAAATTTGCTAGAAATTTTATTGGACAACAGAACAGGACTTGGAAAAGAGCAAGAAAAGCAAATACACACATGTATGTTAATTAGAGACACTAACAGAATATGGTTTTGAGGTCTGACCATTTTGCAGAGGAAATTAACAGGAGTGTGGCCACTGTTTAAGAATTTAAACATTAGTCACAACATCTTGAGGAAGATTTTGCAAAATAATGCAGCACAGACAATTAAATCAAAGTGAAACAACCTAAAAACGACACACATTGACAACATCAAAAATATTTCTGTGGAAAATATCCCCCCCCCCCCAAAAAAATACAATATACTCTCTTGCTGGCCACACACAAAATCTTGCCTCTTTGCTAGGTAAGGTAAAGAGTGCTATCTGTAAGCTTTATATAACATAGGTTTGTGTGCTAATGAGGCAATTGAAAACACATGCACAGTCCATGAAACACACAAAATGCAAGTTCACCCAGTGTAGAGACAGAACTTCAAAGTGGGTACACCTGTTAAAGTGGTTGTACACCCTGTACAACCACTTTTACCTACAGGTAAGCCTATAGTAAGGCTTACCTGTAGGTGCTTGAAATATCTCCTAAACCTGCACCGTTTAGGAGATATTTACTAAAAACCCGAGCGCCGATGACTACGGTGCATGCATCGCGTCGTGGCGTTTCTAATAGGGGTCATGGCCGTGACTGGTGGCTCCCGCGCGCATGCACGGAGTGACGTCATACATCTTTGGCCAGTCACAGACTCGGAGTTCGCGGCCCCAGATGGAAGAGGGGTGAAGATGGACACTCCCTGCTAGTGGGGACAGCGGCGACATCTTGGGCTTCGGTTTCAGGTAAGTGGCACATAATGGGCTACTATGCAATGCATACTAACCCATTATGCTTTACCTTTGTAGGGAAAATCAGGGTTTACTTCCTCTTTAAGTATTTCCTTAAATTACTAACCCAAAAACACACTCTCTGAGCATGCCCAGAAACATCCAAGTGCTGTTCACACACAAAAAAGAATTTAAAAAAAAGCAAATTTTCTGAGCTTGCCCAGACCAACCCAAATGCAGCTAGCACAAAATAAGCCACCCCCCTGTCCAAAATTAAGCACATAATCCAGCATGCTACAAAATTACAGATGGGACAAACACCCCCCAGTCCAAGGGGAAAAAAAAACAAAAAAAAAAACAAAGAGCCTAACATGGGCAAAAGTTATACATCAAACACCATTGCAGTCTATGGGAACTGACTTGTTAATTTTGCTAGTCCCCACTTTGCTGGCTTATCTTCTAGTTATTGGCCTTAAAATGGGTATGGGGGCCCACCCTAAGGGACATATATCAATGTCACCAATTTGGACAACCCCAAAAAACGAAACAAGCTAGTAACTTGGGGGGGGGGGGGGGGGGGGGCTTACTCTGCCTGTAGAGTGGTGCATCTGTAGCATGTATCCAAAATGCTGCTTCAAAGATGTACGGCTTTAGAGAAAAGTTACAAATTTACATTGCAGCTGCAAGATTTTAACACCAAAAAAAAAAATACCTGTCCCCCCCCCCCCCCAATACATACAAGGTCATTTGCGTCTGTTAAGGCTTAAAATGAGAACCACCACGTGAAAAATCCCACCCCAAATGAAAAATATATTGTGCCCCTCCCACACATTAACAAACCCCTAGCCAAACACACAGCAAGCCAGCCCATGAAAGGGGGGGGGGGGGGGATGCTTGTGGGCAGGAGGGGCTCGGGCACCACAAAAGTCAACCACCTTGTTCCCAGGGGACACAACCTTAGGCTGGGGTTGTGGGGGGCTACAGACAGGGGGCTTTACGGAATGTAGAAAGCCCCTCTAAACTAGTGGGTACAAGGTGCTTTGTGGTTGGTATTGGGCTGAGCCCAACATGCCCCAAAGGCAGACAGCTATGTTGAGAACATGTGGCCTTGTATGGTTCAGGAGGGGGTTGGACGATCGATCTTCTCGCCCCTTTCCTAGCTGGCCCTGTTGTATGCTCTGAAAAAGGATGTGGTTTGGATTGGTGAAGGCAGCTCACAGCCTTTGGAGAATGGAGTGGAGTGTAGAGTTCCCCTTTAAAAGCAAAAGCTAGCCCAAGGAAATCATATGCATTAGAGGGGGAAGCTAGAGTAGCGAAAGTCTTTTTACATAATTTTAACTAGGTGCACGTCACATGTTGGCAATATAACATGCTAACATGACCTGTGTGCAAAGCTCCTTAAAGAAATACATAAAGGTGAACCAGCGTAAAAAAAATAAGTCAAGTTTAGAGGTGCGCCCGTTCAACCCAGGCAATTGCATTTATGTTGCTTGACATTTACTAAGATTTTGGTCTCGCAGTGAACAAACGCATTTGAACGAGCACAAGAGCCGCTTGCGCATGCTCAGTACTTACATTGATTTCACGCAGTTCTAAACGTACTTGCAAGCGCAGCAGGCTTGCTGTGAAAAAGTTACTTTCTCATTCTATTTTGGGCATATTTGTTACTTGGGCAGTTGTTACTAAACTTCCTCACATTACCCCACATCACCCCATAATATTGGCACCTCCATCTTCTGTTAATATTGAATTGAAGATGCCGTGCGCCATGTCCATAGTGGTGCACAGATTGCATTCTCCCGTGTGCCGAGATCGCTATAGTAAATGGCGGATTCACGGTCTGTTCCCGGAGCACCTTTTCGTAAATATAAAAATGTGGGTTACGCCTCGCTGTGCGCCTCTACTGATGGCGCACGGCTTTCGTAAATCAGCCCCAGTGTGCCCCATTGAGAATTTGGATAAAGATGCGTGGTTGACTGGAACAATTTTGGCCATAAAAATACTAAGTAGCACAGCACGAATGGTTGTAGCTCCTTCCAGACAGGACGAGGGGCTCCGACACATCTCCAAGGTTCTTCTGTGTATACTTATATTTGCTGACATGTGGCCTTCCTATTTTTGACTACAGGAAAAATGGCACCTGGGAAGCGACTCCTGAACCTGGAGACCATGAACCAGGCAGTTCTAAATGTGAGGGTCCCAGTTAAGGGGTCAGTGTCAGCCCGAGCTGTGGAGATGGAGAAGGAAATCAATCAGGTATGAGAACAGACGAGTGAGATGATTGCCTGGTGTAAGGTTAAAATATGAATTGAATCCATGAATTTCAGGACACACCCCGTCTCAGTAATTGTTCATGGCTCCACCCAACCCAATCCTAGACGGATTTATCCATTACAGCCTCAGTAATGGCTCCACCCAACATTAAATTGCCTCCTATGAGGATTTATCCTGTACAGACTCAGTAATGGGGTGGCTTCTCGGTCTAACCTCTTTCAAATTTGAGTGGGAACACCCTTGCAGTCACTTCTTCCGTCAGACGGACCTCTTCCGCCTGAAAGCACTCTGACACCTCTTCCTGCCATTCTATCAGTGCCCTGACTTGATCCAACTCCTCTGAGGCTTCAGTCTCCACCAGGTAGGCCCGGTGTCCTGGTGCCCAAATTCTCAGCCACCTTCTGATATCCCTCTTGGTGTGCTCATTTCCTGAGATCTCCACAAAGGTGCTTCTGTCGGTTGGGGTCCCATGACTTCTACCCCCAAGCAAACATGGCCATGGAGGCGGCTTGCCACACAGATTTCGGCAGATTTCTAAGTTGGCTAGGGCCAGCTGCATATAGCATCCCGGACGAGCCCCCAAATGTAGCATGGCCCCCCAGAGGAATGCTTAGAATTACCTGCTCATCTGCACAGCCATGACCTGGTGAACTTTCCAACCCACCTGGCACTCTGGGTTCAGACATCCTTTTATCACTGTGTGGCAATAATGAAACAACTCAATGTATTTAGGTTCTATGAATATTTTACTTGAACCAATAAATGGGAAGTTGTCACAAGATGAGGTAATAAATCTGCGGAGTTCTAGGCAACAGCGCCAACTCAGCAAAATAATTCCCCTGAAAGACACAAGACAATATTTTAACAATAACAATGCTATATCCTTTAGATGTAATGTTACCCCCTAGGCCTAGATGGATGTTTCCGTTAACTGCTTATACTGCCATAATAATAAAGATGGAACCTGGCCAGCCTACGCTCTATTCTAGGAAGGGAGAGCGGGTCTAGAGAAGAGTAACATAGGGGCCTTTCTATAAATAATGGCAATAAAGTTCTCATTGCAGATCTGATGTTCTTCACCGGCTAGTCAGAGAATGTTAATTATAATCTGGTTGGATGTGGTGGGAACAGTAGATTCCTTGTAGTGAAGAAAGCTAAAGGTGTCTGAGCACAGTGTTCAAATAATGCAGTAAAGTGTTCTTGGAGTAAAGCTGTCTGTGCAAAGTGTCTCAATGTAACAGTGGCAAAAGAAGGGATAAAATTCGAACAATTTGTCCTCTCACCAACAACCAGACCGTTCCAATGTCCTCCAAACAGGAACTCATGCAGCGGATCCGCTGTCGCGATCTCCTGGCGTGAAGCTTGCCCCACACACCGACAGGCAGGCAAATGGAGTGGCACTAGAAAGTATGTCGGACAGCGAATAACAGAGTTAGGCCCCTCAGGCCACTGGTTGGAAGTAAGACTCTGCGTGGTAGGCCGCAAACTTTTTCTCCCTGTTGCACAGAGAGGTTCGTCTTGCGTCAGGCCCAGGAGGAAGAGACCCTCCACGCGGGCTTCTGCTGCTTTTATAGCTACTCCCAGCAATCTTCAGATGGCAGCAAAGATCCCTGAGATATGTAGTCCTGGCACACAATCGTGCAAAGCAATTATCTGACGGGGAAACTATTTGTCCCACAACTCTTTTATTTGTCACACAGATATGATGTCACTGAATACATTGATCACTAGAGGGACAGGCAATACCTCAAAATGCTACGAGGTATGTTGCTTTATGTTTGTAGTCCATATTGCTACATCAGCAATATCATCTACTTTCAGCCATCCATTAATCTTAAAAGTGATCAAACAGACCAAAGCACTTCACCGACAGTTTATATATTTTAATTCAGATTGCAAGGAGTTCCCACCATCCTTGCTCTGAGTTACAGAGTCTGTGCATCTGCTGTACCTATTGTGAAGGGTTCCGACCATCCACGATTCAGCATACCAGATCTGCATGCTTGCTTTGCCCATTATGAAGGGTTTCCACCATACCTGTGCTGAGTCCCCAGGTCTGTACACCTGCTGTGCCCATTATGAGGGGTTCCCACCATTCCTGTGCTGAGTTCCCAGGTCCGTACATCTGCTGTGCCCATTATGAGGTCTTCTCGCCATCTCTGCACTGACTTCCTGGGTCTGTACACCTCATGAGCTCACACACAGGTTGCGGAACACCAAAAACTTCCAAGTGGACAAAAACAGAGCCAAGAATTATGGCAAGAAGATCGCCCCAAAGGAATCACCAAATAAATAAGTAGGTCACAAATAACCCCACAGGTTCTACCTATAGCTGACAGTTCACTTTTGGATGGACTGGCCTTTATATCACTTAGCAGTGAAAAGGGCGCCCCCTGGCGGGGGTCAGATTATGTGAGTACAGATAACACCCATCACCTCGCTGCGTCCATCACTTAAAACATACCGGAGCAGTGAGGGCAGTGTGTTTGGATGGAAGCGATGGGACCCTTCCCAAGAAATGTCCACATGGATCATTTAGGAGATTATAATTGTTGGCAGAAGAGTTTCTGTAACATCTAAATATTCTTTTTTCTTCCTTAGGGGATTATCAAGCCATTCGGGAGCATCACAAATTGCCATTATGCGGACCAGCAGGCCATGGGACATAAACCACGCAACTTCCTGAGACAGGTAAGGGGACACACAGGAACTCACCAGCACCTACCAATCATATCATCGATCAATTCACTGGCGTAAGGAACATCTTTTCTTACTCCACCTCTTACCCACCTCAGAGCTCTGTCCCTTGGTTCTACCCCTTACCCACCTCAGAGCACTGTCCCTTGGTTCTACCCCTTACCCACCTCAGAGCACTGTCATTTGGTTCCACCCCTTACCTACCTCAGAGCACTGTCCCTTGGTTCCACCCCTTACCTACCTCAGAGCACTGTCCCTTGGTTCCACCCCTTAACTACCTCAAAGCACTGTCCCTTGGTTCCACCCCTTAACTACCTCAGAGCACTGTCCCTTGGTTCCACCCCCTTACCCACCTCAGAGCACTGTCCCTTGGTTCTACCCCTTACCCACCTCAGAGCACTGTCCCTTGGTTCCACCCCCTTACCTCCTCAGAGCACTGTCCCTTGGTTCCACCCCTTACCCACCTCAGAGAACTGTCCCTTGGTTCTACCCCCTTACCCACCTCAGAGCACTGTCCCTTGGTTCTACCCCTTACCCACCTCAGAGCACTGTCCCTTGGTTCTACCCCTTACCCACCTCAGAGCACTGTCCCTTGGTTCTACCCCCTTACCCACCTCAGAGCACTGTCCCTTGGTTCTACCCCTTACCCACCTCAGAGCACTGTCCCTTGGTTCCACCCCTTACCTACCTCAGAGCACTGTCCCTTGGTTCCACCCCTTACCTACCTCAGAGCACTGTCCCTTGGTTCTACCCCTACCCACCTCAGAGACCTGTCCCTTGGTTTCACCCCTTACCCACCTCAGAGCACTGTCCCTTGGTTCTACCCCTTACCCACCTCAGAGCACTGTCCCTTGGTTCTACCCCTTACCCACCTCAGAGCACTGTCCCTTGGTTCTACCCCTTACCCACCTCAGAGCACTGTCCCTTGGTTCTACCCCTTACCCACCTCAGAGCACTGTCCCTTGGTTCCACCCCTTACCTACCTCAGAGCACTGTCCCTTGGTTCCACCCCTTACCTACCTCAGAGCACTGTCCCTTGGTTCTACCCTTTACCCACCTCAGAGACCTGTCCCTTGGTTTCACCCCTTACCCACCTCAGAGCACTGTCCCTTGGTTCTACCCCTTACCCACCTCAGAGCACTGTCCCTTGGTTCTACCCCCTACCCACCTCAGAGCACTGTCCCTTTTAGAGAATACAGAACCAATTATCATTTAGTGGTGCAAAGTAATTTTTATGGAATTTGTTAATTCAAACAAGAAAGGTAGTAAAATTGATTACCGGCTGCCTACATGCCTGAGCTAAGGGCAACTGGTTTCCAGGAAGTAAATGCTACATGGGTCTTCTGCCCTTACTCAAGATGACCTAGAAATGCTAGGGGGGGGGGGGGGTTCAAAGGGATTTCTCAACAAAATAAAGCAGGGAGACATGGATGGATGGGGGGAGTTTGCTTTGAATATTAAAAATAAATTAAATAATGTTTTTTAGATTGTGGTGCTCAACTAGAGTTAGGTTCCGCTTTACCTCCAGGCTCCTTTAGACTCTCCTCCCAAACCAAAGTTTCACAACCCAGAGTATTTATATCTTAGAGGAGGATGCCACCTAGTGGCCAAACTGAGAATTGTACTAACACCCCCCCCCCCCCCCCCACCACCACCTACAGTTCATCACCAATAATACCACACAGCTCACTCCTTCCAACTTTCTGGGGTAATGGTCCATGGTCACCTTTTGTCATCCCATTCATGTTTTAAATTATTTTCATGATTATAATATTGTTATGTCATTAGGTATTGTGTTACTACCTGCTGAGAATGGTGTCGCCTCTCTTTTTTCTCTCTGTAGGTGACTGCTCTGTGTACCTACCCCGACCTGCTGGACACTGATCACTTTGCAGAGGATGCTAAGCATCGGGCCCGGGAGATCTTGAAGAAGTTGGATAATGGATCAGTGGGTGAGTCTGGGGATATTGTCAGTCTGGGGTCATACACAAGAGCACGTTTTTAGATGCGTTACTGCAGCATTTAAGCCAAAGTAAACACAATGATTGATGAAGTTATTCAGTTTCTATGTTGCTGTACACACTGCACTTTTTTATTACTTTTTTGCATTAGGTGAATTGTATTGAAGTTAGTGGAGAAGGTCAAATTTATTTTAAATGATATAACTTTTTCTTACTATATTTAAAATAAAATAAAAGTAACAGTCCATGTTTTTTTCCCCCTTTTAACCACTAGGCGCCCGCGCTATAGCCGAAAGACGGCTACAGCGCGGACTCCAATTGCCGGGAGGGCGTCCCTGGACGTCCTCCTGTTTACTTCCGCATTGCGCGCTCCCGCGGAAGTTTTGTGCTGGCCGTGTCCCTCGGACACAGCCAGTCACAGATCGCCCTAAACGGCCAATGACAGCGGCCGTTTACAGTGCGATCGCTCTACCAATGAGAGAGGATCTCATATATAAACATATGAGATCATCTCTCATCGCCGGCTCTCCCTCCTCACACAGAGACAGCGTGTGAGGAGGGAGAGCGAACCGCTGCGGCGGTAAGTGTAAAAAAAAAAGAAAAAAGAAAAATAAAAGTGTCCCCACTGTTATCTGTCCTGCCATCTGCCCCTGCCAACTGTCCTGCCATCTGCCCCTGCCAACTGTCCTGCCATCTGTCCTGCCATCTGCCCCTGCCATTTGCCCCTGCCATCTGTCCCTGCCATCTGTCCCTGCCATCTGACCCTGCCATCTGTCCCCAGTGCCATCTGTCCCCAGTGCCATGTATAAGTGCCATCTGTCATCAGTGCCACATAGTGCCATTTGTCATCAGTGCCACCTGTCAGTGTCACGTGCCATCTGTCATCAGTGTCACGTGTCATCAGTGCCACGTATCAGTGCCATCTGTCATCAGTGTCATCAGTGTCACGTATCAGTGCCATCTGTCATCAGTGTCATCAGTGCCACGTATTAGTGCCATCTGTCATCAGTGCCACGTATTAGTGCCATCTGTCATCAGTGCCATGTATTAGTGCCATCTTTCATCAGTGCCACGTGTCATCAGTGCCACATATTAGTGCCATCTGTCATCAGTGCCATTTGTCAACAGCGCCACATGTCATCAGTGCCACATATTAGTGCCATCTGTCATCAGTGTCAAGTGTCATCAGTGCCACGTATTAGTGCCATCTGTCAGTGCCACGTATTAGTGCCATCTGTCATCAGTGTCACGTATTAGTGCCATCTGTCATCAGTGCCACATCAGTGTCAGTGCCACGTATCAGTGCCATCTGTCATCAGTGCCACATCAGTGCCACGTATCAGTGCCATTTGTCATCAGTGCCACGTCAGTGTCACATGTCATTGTCCTGGTTCTCCAGGGCCTTCAAAAGTGTAATAGGTAGTCAACAAGTCAGATGTCTAATTTATGCTCCTAGAACACGTGATGGCGCTCCCTGCATGTTGGGCCTCTCTATGTGGCCAGGCTGTGAAAAAGTCCCACACATGTGGTATCGTAATACTCAGGAGGAGTAGCAGAATGTATTTTGGGGTGTTATTTGTGGTATACACGTGCCACGTGAGAGAAATAACCTATTACAATGACAATTTTGTGGGGAAAAAAAAAATCTTCATTTTGCAAAGAATTGTGGGAAAAAATGACAACATCAAAAACCTCACCATGCCTCTTACTAAATACCTTAGAATGTCTACTTTCAAAAAAGGGGTCATTTGGGGGGTATTTGTACTTTCCTGACTTGTTCGGGTGGCAAGAAATGAGATAGGCCACCAGTACATCAGGTGTGATCAATTTTTTATGATTTGCACCATAACTTGTAGACTCTCTAACTTTCACAAAGACCAAATAATATCCACTAATTTGGGTTATTTTTACCAAAGATATGTAGCATTATAAATTGTGGCCAAAATTTATGAAGAAAAATTACTAATTTGCAAAATGTTATCACAGAAACAAAGAAAAATGCGTTTTTTTTTTCAAAATTTTCGGTCTTTTTTCATTTATAGCGCAAAAAATAAAAAACCCAGAGGTGATCAAATACCACCAAAATAAAGCTCTATTTGTATGAAAAAAAGGACAAAAAATTCATTTGGGTACAGTATTACATGACTGAGTAATTGTCATTCAAAGTGTGAGAGCGCTGAAAGCTGAAAATTGGTCTGGTCACGAGGGGGGTTTAAGTACCCAGTTGTCAAGTGGTTAATATCAAAAAAACTAAATAAAGACATCAACAAAAAATAACAAATAAAATACTGAAAATTCTTTATAACTTTTTTTTGGTTATTTGCTATTGACTTTCTAAGAAACAAATGGAATAAACAGATGGCAGAAAAAAAGTTAAAACATTTAAATGTATTTTACCCTATCTTATTTACACTGATGATCAGTGCCCTGATTACAATAAATAAATAAAGTGTAACAATACAGTGCCCACCAATGCCAGCATACAGTGCCCACCAGTGACAGCAATCAGTTCCCACCACTGCCCACAAGTGCCACAAAACAGTGCCCATTAGCCATGCCAGTCAGTGCTGGCAATCAGTGCCGCCTATCAGTAATGCCCATCACTGCTGTCTATCAATGCCCATCAGTGTCGCCCATCAGTGCCACCCATCAATGCCCATCAGTGCCCATCTGTACCGCCTATCCATGCCGCCTATCCATGCCCACCAGTGCCGCCTATCAGTGCCCGCCACTTCCGCCTATCAGTGCCCACCAGTGCCGCCTATTAGTGCCCATCAGTGCCAACATTTTTGGTATTTTGTTTTTGTAAAAAATAAAAGAAAAACCCAGCAGTGATTAAATACCACCACAAGAAAGCTCTACTTGTGTGAAGAAAATGATAAAAAATTTGTTTGGGTACAGTGTAGCATGACCCCGCAATTGTCATTCAAAGTGCGACAGCGCTCAAAGATGAAAAATTGCCTGGGCAGGAAGGGGGTGTTAGTGCCTGGTAGGCAAGTGGTTAAATAAAAGTATTTTAAATAGGGTAGTAGTTTTATTAGATATTGATTTTTGATATATTGAAAAAGGATTTTTGATGCAATAATAAAAGCAGATACCCCGGTTAACTCCCTCATTGATATCCCAGTGTGCAGAGTTTATTGTCAATGTTTATTAAAATTATAAAGAATCCCTAGAGCACGTAGGGTCAGCTAAAGGAAAGCAGGGCAGGAGCTTTTTATTTTCTAAATCTCATTCTATATCCTGAACAGGACTGGCAGATTGGGGGTGATCATCACTGTTGATTGCATGTAAATTGAGCAGCTTAAGCAATTGGGCTCTCTAAACAGCTGGCATTTTCAGCAAAGTATTTTAGGAGAACATGCAAAAGGAGGTGAAAATTCCACCTGCTGGCTGTAAATAAAAATATCCACAGTGACATGTGGTAAGTCCAGAAGCTTCTCTTTGTGTCTCCACAGGCAGCTACAATCCAAATTTCATCGCTCGGGTTATGCCCTCCAAGATCGCCAAGTTCATCGAACAGAGAGATGGCGGAGTCCCCAGTGACCCCAGAGATATTATCGTGACTGGGGGGATATCAAAGGCCGTTCTGGTAAGTCTGCGAGTGGCACAAGATAGAGTCACTGACGACCTTCGAACTCTGTTAGTGGCACCTATTCAACTCTGCGTATATTAGGATTATTATTTCTGTCTGTAGCGGTGCCCCCCGTAGGGGCTGCTGAAAGTTGTGGCCCACCTGTCACCCTACCCAGCCCGGCATTCACTTCCCAATCACCTTGGAGACAATGACTAGTCCAGATGTTTGTTTTGTTATCTTATTACTCTCTGGGGACCCTGATGCAAGGGGGAGGCTCTCTGGGGACCCTGATCTAAGGGGGGCTCTCTGGGGATATATATACACACACACATGTATATTACTGTATATACATGTGTATGCCCGCCCAAGCGTATGACTTTCTTTACTACGTTCTTTACTACGTTGCTATGGGCTCTAGCCCCAGATCTTTTGTAGACCTAGCAACGCCCCCGCCCGACAGTACTAGCTCCCGATGTCTTCTCTGACTCCTGTCTGGGCCTCCTGTTCAGATCCTCCAAACGTTTTTAAAGGGATGCGTCCTACACCCGAGTCCCAAGCCCAGGGTCACCCCCCCCCCCCCCCAGAATTGGGAGCGCCCCCAAAGACCTCGACAGCCTAGCACTCCATCTTCAGTTCTTCCACTCGACAACTCCTCCCCAGCTGGGCTGACCCTGGGTATTTCAAGGAGGCCTGCCCCCTGCCAATCCTAGTTGGGGATTGGTCGGGACTCCCTGAGACACCCCAGACAACTCCACCTCTCTTCCCTTCCTCTCTTCTAGAATCCTCTAGAATCCAGAGGGAGGTGACAGTGGAGTGGTGCTATCTGCGAGTCACCAGCCTACTCTAAACCACTCCAAGCCCGCATAGATCAAAACAAACAGGCCTAGCTTGGCCTGCTTAAATTTACCTGCCGTCACCAAAAATACTAATCTCTAGCACCTATCTTAGTAGAGGGTGGTACTGTACATGTCTGAGACCCCATTTGGGTCAGATTTACCTTCAATTCCTGCCCCTGTGACACCCGTAATAGAAAGGGGCAGGTGCTATTGTCACTGGGACCACAATAACAACCATGTCAGGAGTTCGAACCCATCTTTACTCCACTAATAAATTTTTTATTTTTTATTTTTTATTTTCTTTGTGTCCCTTTAAGGTAGATTTCCCCTTATGTCTTGTACTGATAGATAGGAAATCTCCTCTATGGACAGCAATAAAAACCTGACAGAGACTCAAAAGGCTGGAGTTCTTCTTTAAAGAGAACCCATTACTGTCAGACATATGAAAGACAATGCCCCCCCCCCCCTCTCCCCTCCCCCCGAGCCTCCTATAGGCAGGATTAATATTCCACTTATGGGCGCATATGGCTGAGCTGAATCACTTGCTGGGTATTTATATTTCTTGAAGATGTAATGATGAGCATTTGTGCTACACCTAGAGTCTCACTCCTCCTGCTGCATATTTCATAATGAAAAATAAACATGAGTGGCCTTGGCAGGCGGGTGGAGTTGGGTAACTAAGTTACAGAGCTCTCCATTGTGGTGTCCCCAAGAAGCTAGCGATTCCACCCAAAACTAAAACCTGAGCGGAGCAGAAGGCAAATACTTTTTATTATATTTGGCTGATGGATATTTTACACATCTCTATATGAGGGTAAGGTGCATACAGTTGATGTTGTTTCCTACTGGCTGAATATATGATCCACCAAATATAGGATACCCACCATTGGCAGAATTCACATTGCACAGGAGCATCCATTCAGCAAATTTTTTTCTATTTCCGTGCACAATACAACTTGTCACAGGCTCTTAATAGATGCATTTTCCAGCATGCGGGTCATTTTCTCAGTCACCTAATTCCATCCCGGAAGGTTTTCTGATGTCACCCATTCTCTGTTTCTCTGTAGAACGTGCTGGCACTGGTGGTGAATGAAGAGGAGCCGCTGAAGACAGGAATTGTGGTCCCCATGCCGCACTATCCGCTTTATTCAGATGCCATTGCGCTGTTTGGGGCCACAAAGGTGGAGTATGTCCTGGACGAGGAGCGCGGATGGTCGGTGAATGTGGACCGTATTCGGGAATCTCTCAGAGCTGCTCGGAAACACTGCAACCCAAAAGTCCTGTGTGTCCTCAACCCTGGGAATCCCACCGGTACGGACCCACCAAGACTGTACTGATTTGCCAGTCTTCACTGTCCACATGATTGCCCCAGCCGACAGATGTGGGCTCTCACTAGGTGATCACTGACCACCCAAACTGTTGCGGTAGAATAGTAACCATCATTTGAGTGCCACGTTCATCCCCTGATCGCTTCTCAGATTTTTGGCTTTGATCAAGTGTAGTTTCTGTTCTTATCTTTGTCCATTAGTGGTGCTCAACCATCGTTCTGGCCATTTGGCTGGGTTATTTGGCTGTATAGTATCCCTTCTGTTATGATGGCGGTCTTGGGGGACCTTCCTCATGGGAAAGAAACTGAATTAAGGGCCCACAGGGTAGGATTATTTTCCTGGTGTGGAAGATTCAGAGGAGTCCAGTGGCTCCTGGTTTGAGTGGGGCCACCTGACCTGACTGAGAAGGAAGAGACCCTGGGCTGTCAAGTGCCCCCTGGGAGTGGCGAGCCAGGTGCTCTGAATATCACCATGGGTTGGGACCCCACTGTGAGGATGAGCACTAGGCCACAACACCACCTTCTTTTTTCTGCACCTCGCCCTATGGACTAGATCTTTTGGCTGAGACTGGGGCAACTTTTGTTTTTGTACCACAACGTGTAGCCATTTTCTAGCACAATGGTCTTCAAACTGCCGCCCTTCGCTTGCTTTTATCCCGCCCTTGGGGCATTATTCCCCCGTCAGCAACATTGGGGCATAGTTGACACCGACAATGGGGAGCTATTGCGCTCATTGAGACCAATGATGGGGCACTATTCTTCCCACTGACACCAATGATGGGGCACTATTCTTCCCATGGACACCAATGATGGGGCACTATTCTTTCCATGATGGGGCACTATTCTTCCCACGGACACCAATGATGGGGCTCTATTCTTCCCATTGACACCAATGATGGGGCACTATTCTTCCCACGGACACCAATGATGGGGCTCTATTCTTCCCATTGACACCAATGATGGGACACTATTCCTTCCACTGACACCAATGATGGAACACTATTCCTTCCATTAATACCAACGATAGGGCACTATTTCTACCCCTAATGCCAAAAAGGACTATTTACTTTACCCCTAAAGTTTAAAGGACAGTAAACTGGCCCCTTGTTTAGAGAGTTTGGAGACCCCTGGTTTAGCACATTGGCACTTTTTTCTCTTCAGATTAGTCATTGCACATTTTGTGTGTCTTTTTTTTACTCCACAAGGAAGGTAAGGTGTGGGTCTTTGGGCCTACCCAGAAGTCTAGTGGGAGGATGTGTGGCCCTTAGGTTCCTTACTCCCCCACCTTGGGGTTTCTCGCTTCGGAAGATCCCCTAACTTAATACTCGGTGGTTGGCTTCAGCTGATCATGAGGAGAGGGGTCCGCCAGACCTTTTGGCTAGGTGGACCAGAGTGTCATGCCCCCCATTAGTACATCAGTAGTCTTGTATTTTTTTCCCTCTTTGGCAGGAAACCATAGGACACACATTAGTGCACTTTTTTTTGTGTGTGTTCACAAGCACTTTTCGGTTCACATTGGTGTGTAGTTTTTGTGCACTGCACCACAGGCTTGAAAATGAAAACAAAAATTCATCCTCCAATGCACTGACTGTCCAGCCCACCAATACAGAGAGAATATCTCAGTTGTGAAGGTTTACTTCAACCTCATTCACTCCACAACTCTTTTATCAGCCAAAGAATTCTGTGGAGTCAGATCATGGACCTCACTTTTACCTGTTGCAGTTAAATAATTCAGCTTGGTCAGGGACACACCCCCCCACTTGATGATTGAACAGTAATGCCGCGTACACACGGTCGGACTTTTCGTCTACAAAAGTCCAACGGACGCTGACGGACTAAAGCTGGCTGGTAATCCGATCGTGTGTGGGCTTCTCCGGACTTTCAACATACTTTTTTAGCCTCAAATCCGACGTACTTTAGATTTGAAACATGCTTCAAATCTTTACTTCGTAACTACGACGGACCCCGAAATCCGCTCGTCTGTGTGCTAGTCCGACGGACAAAAAGCCACGCTAGGGCACCTATTGGCTACTGGCTATGAACTTCCTTATTTTAGTCCGGTGTACGTCATCACGTAAGAATTCGACGAACTTTTGTGTGATCGTGTGTAGGCAAGTCTGTTCGTTAGAAAGTCCGCCGCAAGTCCGTCGAAAGTCCGCCGAAAGTCTGCCGGAAGTCTGTCGGACAGGCTGTCTGACTTTTGTAGACGAAAAGTCCGACCGTGTGTACGCGGCATAAGGGAGCAGAAGCACTCTAATTAGGTCATCCCAGACAGTGCTCCCCCTTCTTTTGACACAGTAAACATGTTCACATGTTTGACCAACAGTACTGGGCAAAGTGAAAGAGCCCTGATTGGCTTAAAGTTTGCCCCTCCTTCTACCAATCACAGTGCTGCTGTGCAGGGGGTGATAGTAGGCTGATATCAGGACAGGATGACAGGAATACGCTAATGAGACAATATCCTTCTATATAATAAATCTGCTTTCTCCTATCTGTTCATAGGACATGTACTGAGCAGAGACAACATTGAGGAGATCATTAGACTGGCTGCTGAAGAGAATCTGCTGCTTTTTGCTGATGAGGTAATATTATTGATATTATTATTAACTCTAATATTATTATTATTTATTAATATGCCTAAACAAATGACATATCAGTTATAGGCGGAGTCAACTGTCACCCATTGGTCCTTCCTGCTGTGGTCTCGTTTTCCACCTAAAGTGAAAATGTGTGTGAACCCCCCCCCCCCCAACCTTCGTGTGCCCAGCAGCGATGATCAGACAATGATGGAACAATAAGGAAGGGAGCAATAAAATAAACCTTAAACCTGGCAGAGCATCTAACCTTTCACTCACTCCATCAACCACTTCAGGTATCTGCTAGAAGAGACAGGTTCTCTTTGTATTGCTATTAGTGTTCAGGTTCATGAGCTCCCCTTCCCTCAGGACTCTCCTGCAAGTCCCATGACTCTCCTAGAATCCCCCGTGACACTCCTGAAACCCTCAGAACTCCCCTCTAATCCCCATTACTCTCTTGGAACCCCCCATGACTCTCCTAAAATCCCCTGGGACTCTCCTGAATCCCTCAGAACTTTCCTGGAACCCCTAGGATATTCCCAAAGTCCCGAGGACTCTCCTAGAATCCCCCAGGGCTCTCTTGGAGACCTCAAGACTCTTCTGGAATTTCTCAAACCTCTTTTGAAACCCCTGGGACTATCCTGGAACCTCCAGAACTTTCTCTGAACTTTCTCAGAATCCTCAGTGACTCTCCTTGAACCCGCAGGCTCTCATAGAATTTTCCAGGGCTCTCCTGGGAATACCCATTACTCTCCTGGAATCCACCAATACTCTACTGGGAATCCCCATGACTCACCTGGAACCCCCATGAATCTCCAAGAATCCATAGGACTCTACTGGAATCCCTCTGAACTCCTCTGAAACTCTCCAGGACTCTCCCAGAATCCCAGAAATTCTCCTGGAACCCTCCAGGACTCTCCTGGAAACCCCCCCCCAAGACTATCCTGAGAATCCCTGAGACTCTACTGGAACCCCCCAGGGATCTCCAAGAATCCCTAGGAATCTACTGGAATCCCTCAGAACTCTTCTAGAACTCTCTCAGAATCACCAGGGAGTCTTCTGGAATCTTCCAGGGCTCTCTAGGCACCCCCCGATGCTCTCCAGTTTATCCCCAAGACTCTTCTGGAACCCCCCAGGAATCTCCAAGAATCCCTAGGACCCTACTGGAATCCCTCAGAACTCTTCTGGAACTCTTTAGGACTCCTCCCAAAGCCCCAGAGAATCTCCTGGAACCTTCCAGGACTCTCGTGGTATCATGCAGTCTTCCCTCTGCTGTGTAACATAAGAAGTTTTGTGTGAGATGCTGCCAAGGTTCCAGGTACTTCCCCTGAATTTGCAAACTTTTGGCTAAAAACTTTGCAGTTTTACCACCAGAATTTGGGGATAATCTTTCAACAAGCTACGCTTGATATAGCTGTCCTTAAAAAAAAAAAGACATCTTCCTATAGATTTTAGATCTGCCTCAGCTACTACCACTGCTGGTCAAACTAGGCTTAGCACCGCACAATGAAAAAGGAAGTGTCCATGCTAAAACAACCCCCCCCCATAGACCATAGACTTCAATGGGGTTCACAGCAAAGTTTACAAACTTTTAATTTTGACCAAGATCCATAAGACAAACCTAGACATTAGTCTTCACTGTAGAGCATTATGTTGCCCTCAGGAAATCTGCAGACCTTTGCTCGTTCCTATCCATTTTTTGTGTTCTTGGCACCATATAGAGCAGGGGTCATCAACTCCTGTCCTCAGGGCCCACTAACAGGCCAGGTTTGCAAGATAACTGAAATACATCACAGGTGATATCATTTGCTGCTCAGTGATTGCAGTATTCTAGTCTGCATCTCCCCCAAGGTAATACATAAAACCTGGCCTGTTAGTGGGCCCTGAGGACAGGGTTGATGACCACTGATATACTGTACACCATTATTCTGATCCTGTGACTAGTTTTCTTTGCTATGTTCAGTGGGGGTGTATGATGTCAGGTTGGAGGATTGTATTGCTGTTCTTTCTCTTTCATAGGTCACCCTTCTGTCCGGTCACTCTGCGATTTCTCAGCACCACTTTCTCCTCTCCCCCAGGTATATCAGGAGAATGTCTTCGCCCCAGGATCCGTTTTTCATTCTCTTAAGAAAGTTCTGTTTGAAATGGGGCCAGAGTATTCCGAGCGGGTTCAGCTGGTGTCCATCTACTCCATCTCCAAAGGGATCAGCGGAGAGTGAGTGTCACATATCCATTCAAAGGGTGCTTAATGTGGAGCTTGGACCAAGAACTCCTTCCTTAGGGCAACTATTGCCAATTCTTCCTTACTGGCAGGGGCGTTGCTAGGTCTACAAAAGATCTGGGGCTAGAGCCCATAGCAACGTAGTAAAGAAAGTCATACGCTCAGGCGGGCATACACATGTATATAATATACGTTTGTGTATATATCCACAGAGATCCCCCCCCCTTACATCAGGGTCCCCAATGAGACCCCCCTTGCATCAGGGTCCCCAGAGAGCCTCCCCTCCCCTTGGGGACCCCTGCAGAGACTCGGGCTATGGGCCAGAGATTCGGGGCTGTAGCCCCAAAAGCCACCCCCTAGGGACGCCACTGCTTACTGGTAATATGTAGGGGGGTTCCTTCCTGACCCCATCTTGGATCAGAGTATAGCTATCAAATGTAAGAAAAGAAATCCAGCCAGTTTACATTCCAGAGAAAAGTGTTTGGCACAATCACCTTAATAGATTACAAGTTCTGCTAATTATTAATTTTAAAAACCACCATAAACCTTCAGCTATAAGACAGTTACATGAGGTGACATTTCAGGAGTTTCCTTTACTAGCATTCCTTTACTGGCCATAGATGGGTAGAAATTAGAATAAAAATTCTTAGGAAAAAGGTTCTAAGAAAGTTTGTTTATTTTTCTAATCATTAGTGAGTCAAATCGACATTTGTTTTTGACCATAGTGACGAGAAAATTTGAAGGAGCTAATGGAACATTTTTTCTCAAATGAACAAATTTGTACCAGTGTATATGGTTTTTTATTCAGTAAAGTCCATTCATTCCCAAATCAAATGTTAAAAGCATACAAAATCTTTTGAACGACAAAGGAATGTTCTAAAAACATTCTGAGAATTTTGTTTCGATTAATGACAACACATTTTCAAATCGATACAATATATGAAATACGCTTCTCTGTAAACTGAACATACAGAAGAATCCAATCAAATACAATTAGGAGTGCCAGTGTAAAAAAAATCTGACATAGTTAAATTACTCAAAGCAACTCTCAGAACAGGGTACAAAGTAAATTTTTATATTACTCAAATCCGTCGGCACTATTAAAAAAAAAATTCCAAGAGATCCTCCATTTGTGGTATTAGTGAGGTCTTTTTCTAAAAGCTGTTCCTTATGCCGCGTACACACGGTCGTACTTTTCGTCTACAAAAGTCCAACGGACGCTGACGGACTAAAGCTGGCTGGTAATCCGATCGTGTGTGGGCTTCTCCGGACTTTCAACGTACTTTTTTAGCCTCAAATCCGACGTACTTTAGATTTGAAACATGCTTTAAAACTTTACTTCGTAACTACGACGGACCCCGAAATCCGCTCGTCTGTGTGCTAGTCCGACGGACAAAAAGCCACGCTAGGGCACCTATTGGCTACTGGCTATGAACTTCCTTATTTTAGTCCGGTGTACGTCATCACGTACGAATCCGACCGACTTTTGTGTGGTCGTGTGTAGGCAAGTCCGTTCGTTAGAAAGTAGGCCGCAAGTCCGCCGCAAGTCCACCGAAAGTCTGCCGGAAGTCTGTCGGACAGGCTGTCTGACTTTTGTAGACGAAAAGTACGACCGTGTGTACGCGGCACTATTCTCAGACAAAATGTCCCATCAGAAGATCAAGTCCTCCAACTATTGGGATCTCCACCTTCACACTCTGGAGGTGAGGAGATCACCATTGTAAAATCTGAATTAGGGGATTGGCGCTGTTCACTAGTATAAAATAAATAAATACACTATAAACAAACTACTACCACAAGGGAAGCATTTTACCCCAATTATAAATGAGTGAAAAGTGTAACACGGTGTAAATACTGTTTGAAAAATAAAAATAAGTACTAAGAATAGTCACAAAAATGTGCAGACTGCCCAAGGTGAAAAATGAAAATAATACATGAAATAATAAAATAGAACTCCAAGCAATAATAAGTGATCGATCAGGTGTGTATAAAAAGTTGTTATCAAAGTCCACAAAAAATGAATAATATATACAATAAAAAGTATAGGTGAGTTATACCTAAGAGTGGGGACAAACACACTGTTGCCCACTATAAATAAGTGTATATACTAATGTAGCTAAATAATATTGGATAAAATATGAAAAAATATTGAAAAAAATGTGTTGGAAAAAAAGTGAAAAAAACACAAAACAAAAATAAAAAATAAAAATAAAAAATAAAAAGAAAAAATAGGAAAAAATGTAAAGTCCAGATAACCACAAAATTATTTTCAAAAAGCAACACAAAAACAACAAGTGCCGTGAATATTAAGTCTGTCGTTCAGTAAAACAGTTCTAGTGCAACAGGCTAGTGCATCTTCAAAGGTTACAGGTAAGTCCGTCCCAGTGGTTGTATACTGTCCTGTGTGGAGTCCCCTCTAGTGCCCCCACTCACCAGAGCGCCCAACCCCTGCAGGGGTAATGAGCATGTAGATCCAAATCTGATGATCCAATCGGTCGGTGTCCCCCTCACCACCTTTTATCACTTGTGTCACCAGATCGTTTTCAAAGGACATCCATCCGGACCAGTTACCATGTGCAGGGAGAAGAGAAGAGCCTCATAGTGTAATTCCGAATGTAAATTTATTAAGCTCAAGCTTACAACAAGAATAAATAAAATCCAAAAAGTTAAAAACAAATAGCACTCTGCCGGCTGACTCCACGTGAGAAGCCGCAGACAAAGCAGTGTGAGCGGCGTGCGTTCCACAGCCGTCTGCCGATGCCGGAAGTGCAGGACAAAAACGAAAGGTGGGGCCTCAGATGACGTCTTGATGACGAAACGCGTAAGGCGTGGTCTCTTGGTACGCATACGTCCTTTTATCCTTTCGTTTTTGTCCTGCACTTCCGGCATCGGCAGACGGCTGTGGAACGCACGCCGCTCACACTGCTTTGTCTGCGGCTTCTCACGTGGAGTCAGCCGGCAGAGTGCTATTTGTTTTTAACTTTTGGATTTTATTTATTCTTGTTGTAAGCTTGAGCTTAATAAATTTACATTCGGAATTACACTATGAGGCTCTTCTCTTCTCCCTGCACATGGTAACTGGTCCGGATGGATGTCCTTTGAAAACGATCTGGTGACACAAGTGATAAAAGGTGGTGAGGGGGACACCGACCGATTGGATCATCAGATTTGGATCTACATGCTCATTACCCCTGCAGGGGTTGGGCGCTCTGGTGAGTGGGGGCACTAGAGGGGACTCCACACAGGACAGTATACAACCACTGGGACGGACTTACCTGTAACCTTTGAAGATGCACTAGCCTGTTGCACTAGAACTGTTTTACTGAACGACAGACTTAATATTCACGGCACTTGTTGTTTTTGTGTTGCTTTTTGAAAATAATTTTGTGGTTATCTGGACTTTACATTTTTTCCTATTTTTTCTTTTTATTTTTTATTTTTATTTTTTATTTTTGTTTTGTGTTTTTTTCACTTTTTTCAACACATTTTTTTCAATATTTTTTCATATTTTATCCAATATTATTTAGCTACATTAGTATATACACTTATTTATAGTGAGCAACAGTGTGTTTGTCCCCACTCTTAGGTATAACTCACCTATACTTTTTATTGTATATATTATTCATTTTTTGTGGACTTTGATAACAACTTTTTATACACACCTGATCGATCACTTATTATTGCTTGGAGTTCTATTTTATTATTTCATGTATTATTTTCATTTTTCACCTTGGGCAGTCTGCACATTTTTGTGACTATTCTTAGTACTTATTTTTATTTTTCAAACAGTATTTACACCGTGTTACACTTTTCACTCATTTATAATTGGGGTAAAATGCTTCCCTTGTGGTAGTAGTTTGTTTATAGTGTATTTATTTATTTTATACTAGTGAACAGCGCCAATCCCCTAATTCAGATTTTACAACTATTGGATCGCACCTTTGGGGCTTTCTTTATCTGGGGGGCTGCAGTTCGGTCACAAGCCCGTCCTAAGCGCGGAACACCACCATATACAAAGGAGATCACCATTACAATAGATTCTTGTGATCTATCAAAACATCTAAAAATCGTCCTTAAGGACCCTCCATGTTGTGTTATCAGTGAGATCCAGCTCTTTAAGCCGTTCCATATTCTCAGATAAAAACATCCCATCAGTGGATAAAGTCCTCCAACTATTGAGATATTCACCACTGCACTCCGAAGGAGATGAGTTCACCATTAGGCTCCTTTCACACTTGTGCGACTTACGATACAATGTGTGAGACCCAAAGTCGCAGGACATGTAAAATGCCATGTATCTCTATGAGAGCTGTTCCAATTGATACTACTGAAGTCGGTGTGACATCAGAAAAGCTTTCTACACAACTTTGATCCAACTTTGATACGACTTCAATGCCAGAGAGTGTAAAAGTCTTATCAAAGTCACTTCAAAGTAGTATCTAAGTTGGACTCCAAAGTTGCACTGAAATTCACGCATCTTTGGAGTCGGCTAGTGTGAAA
Source organism: Lithobates septentrionalis (assembly GCA_037952835.1). Taxonomy (NCBI): domain Eukaryota; kingdom Metazoa; phylum Chordata; class Amphibia; order Anura; family Ranidae; genus Lithobates; species Lithobates septentrionalis. Next base: position 173,117 of record JBBDGP010002237.1, read on the forward strand.
GGAGCCTTACATATATTCCTGGAGGACTTTATCCACTGATGGGATGGTTTTATCTGAGAATATGGAACGGCTTAAAGAGCTGGATCTCACTAATAACACAACATGGAGGGTCCTTAAGGAAGATTTTTAGATGTTTTGATAGATCACAAGAATCTATTGTAATGGTGATCTCCTCACCTCCAGAGTGTGATGGTGGAGATCCCAATAGTTGGAGGACTTGATCTTCTGATGGGACATTTTGTCTGAGAATAAAGAATATCAGAGCATCCAAAGCTCTTTTTGTGAGCTCCTTTACATTGTGGTATCGGCGAGGTCCTCTTCTATAAGCTGTTCCATATTCTCAGACAAAAAAGAACGTCAAAGTTTTAGGTGTGACCACTTAAACCACTATGGCTGGTGTCTCAACTTGGATAGGAGATCTGCGAAAAGAGAAGTACTTAAGGGGGGAGTAGAAATGAGAAGTAGGAGATGAGGAGGGATATGGAGTGGATCAGGGCAGCAGTGTTGCCAATGCCAGCCTACCAGATTGAAATTTACTCACACGACACCCAAAACTTACTTACTTAGCCAAGTTCTTGCTGGCATTTCCAACAGTTACAAAATGACAGTTTTAAGTGAAAATTTCAGTATTTAGGCTACAAACAAGTACAACAGGCAATTAGCAATGTGATTTAAGGTAGATATTAAGGCAAAAAAACATATTTCTTATTTTATTTTCGATATAGTGAGTAAGACGCTCAGGGACAGGACAGTGACAGTCTCTCTCCATGTCAGGTGGTCCCTCCAGTCCAAACAGCACTGACAGTACCACTTGCCTTGCTCATGTCCCACAGACCCACATGCAAGGTTTCAGCCACTCTGCCCGGCTCAAAGTGCCAGTTTTTTACAGACTGCCAGGAAAAATACTGACGTTTGGCAACACTGCAGGGCAGGGTTGGGGAACATGGCTTACTAGATGCTGTGGAAATGTCCTCTGCAATCAATGTTGACTCCATGCTGTCCTCACTCCATGCTGTCGGTGCTTCATGCTGTCTCTCCCACTTTCCAGCGTGTAATTAGCATGGAGTGGGAGACAGCATGGAGCGCAGCCAGAGTTGACAGCATGGTAGCATGGTCAGTATAAAGCGTGTACAGAATGGAGCATGGTCAGCATGGAAACCGGTCAGCGTGGAAACCGGTCAGCGTGGAGGGAGGACAGAATGGAGCGAGGACAGCATGGAGCGAAGTCAGCATGGAGCGTGCATAGTATGTAGCATGGTCAGCATGGTGCACGTTCAGTATGTTGCATGGTCAGTATGTTGCATGGTCAGCATGGAGTGTGGTCAGCATGGAGCGTGCATAGTATGTAGCATGGTCAGCATGGTGCACGTTCAGTATGTTGCATGTTCAGCATGGTGCATGGTCAGTATGTTGCATGGTCAGCATGGAGTGTGGTCAGCATGGAGCGTGCATAGTATGTAGCATGGTCAGCATGGTGCACGGTCAGCATGGAGTGTGGTCAGCATGGAGTGTGGTCAGCATGGAGCGTGCATAGTATGAAGCATGGTCAGCATGGTGCACGATCAGTATGTTGCATGGTCAGCATGGTGCATGGTCAGTATGTTGCATGGTCAGCATGGAGTGTGGTCAACATGGAGCGTGCATAGTATAAAGCATGGTCAGCATGGTGCACGATCAGTATGTTGCATGGTCAGCATGGTGCATGGTCAGTATGTTGCATGGTCAGCATGGAGTGTGGTCAGCATGGAGCGTGCATAGTATGTAGCATGGTCAGCATGGTGCACGGTCAGCATGGAGTGTGGTCAGCCTGGAGCGTGCATAGTATGAAGCATGGTCAGCATGGTGCACGGTCAGTATGTTGCACGGTCAGCATGGAGCATGTGTTGGAAGGTCAACAACATGTAATGTAAAGTACAGTGAAACCTCGAGTTGCGAGTAACGTGGTATACGAGCGTTTCGCAATACAAGCTATTTAAAAAAAAAAACCCTTGACTCGATTTGCAAACGTTGTCTCGCAAGTTGAGCAGGATTTAAGCCGCTGGGGTGTGCAGTACCCCATTTGGCCAGAGGTGCGGGGGACACTAGTGAGGCTCGGAGACATTCGGGAACCGGCCCCCCCACCTCTGGCCACATGCGGTACTACATAAACGGGCGCCCCCGCACCTCTGGCCACATACAGTACTGCATACACCAGCAGTGACTGTGGAACCAATTATCTGAGTTTCCATTGATGCTTTTGGGGAAACTCTCTTTGATATACGAGTGCTTTGGATTACAATTACTTCTGGAACAGATTATACTCGTAATCCAAGGTACTACTGTACTGTGAACTATATAGTGTATGCATATACCTTTCTATCCAGCAGGTGGCACTGCAGTATGATAGTGTGTATTCTATAGTACAAAGTAAAAACAAGATGTACCGTCTGTATTTAAATATGTACCTGTATGCTCCTTGTTCCTGTTCTCTTCCTGTTCTATGATAAAAAACATGTAATATATTTCTCCATAAAAGTAAAGCCGTTTGCTGTATCCAAGAAGCTTCCAAAGCATGACTTCAATACTCAGCTAATAGCATAGTCAGCATGGAGCGTGGTCAGCATGGAGCGTGGATAGTATGTAGCGTGGTCAGCATGTTAGCTGCTGCCCCAGGTCTCCTGTTTCAGGGTGGCTCCTTTCTCTTGCAGCTTCCTATGGAGCCACCCTTGTATGCAGGTGCTAGAGCTGTGTCTCCCTACACTGTGTGCACCAAAGAAAGCACACACAGCTTTATAGCGTAGAATGTCAAGGCGCTACCCTGCTCATGCTCCTCCTCCGTCTCCCCTCCCTTCCCCAAGTTAGCAGACTGACTGGAGACTGCACTGTCCACTCTTAACCCTTCAGGGGTTCAGGGAAGTTCAGGGAAGCAGCACTGAGAGCGCATGAGCCAGCAGTATTGAAAGTCATAAACTGCAAATGTTGGGGTAATAATTTTGTTTGAGAAAAAATGTAAAAAGAAATTGTGGAGTTTTTTTTTTTTAAATAAATTTTAGTTCTTTTTTAATCTTTGCTGGAAATGTGACACAGAAAACATGAGTGACATGAAATGAGCCGTAGAGATAAGTCTGCTGCAATGAGGTTTGAAAATAACGGTGAACTGGCTATCCTTTGTGAATTGAGTCTGTTTTCATCTTTTTATTATTATTTCATCAAAATTATTAACATACAATAACAATTCTTATTAGATGTTTACATGGTGTTGAAATAAATTACATCTGACGTAAATGCTTATTCTCCCCTCCCCCGAGGTGCGGCCTCCGCTCCGGCTACATTGAGTTTGTGAACGTGGAGCAAGCCGTGTTCAGGCACTTCGATATCCTGAAATCCTTTGACATTCCCTCCATCATTGCTGTGCTGGCCCTGGAGGTTCTGGTGGAGCCCCCACAGCCTGGAGATCCCTCGTATGAGACTTTCCAAGCGGTGAGTGTAGAACATGTAATGCCTGGGGGGGGGGGGGGGGGGTGATATTTAGCAGTGGTCTCCAAACTGCAGCCCTGGGGCCGGATGCTTGCCTTTATTTGTCCCATGAGGCATCATTCCTGCCACTAACACTAATAGGACATAATTTCTGCCACTGGCACCTACGATAGGGTATATTTCCTGCCTCTGACACCTACAGTGGGGCACTATTCCTTCCACTGACACCAACAATGGGGTACTATTCCTTCCACTGACACCAACAATGGGGTACTATTCCTCCCACTGACACCAACAATGGGGTACTATTCCTTCCACTGACACCAACAATGGGGTACTATTCCTCCCACTGATACCAACAATGGGGGACTATTCCTCCCACTGACACCAACAATGGGGTACTATTCCTTCCACTGACACCAACAATGGGGTACTATTCCTCCCACTGATACCAACAATGGGGGACTATTCCTCCCACTGACACCAACTATTTCTCCCTCTAATACCAAAAATTGAGCATTGTTTACTCCATAGTGGGCACAGTCCGGTCCCCCTAAAGTCTGAGGGACAGTAAACTGCCCCTTTCTTTAGACCCCTGATATATTGAATACTGTATATAATATATAGGATATTTGGTGGCTTACAGCCTCAATATAAGGAATAGAGGAGACCTTGATCATACTACTGTGCTAACGCAGAAGGCCCCTAGTGGGCGGTGCTTGCCTTAGCCATCCGCCCCCGCCCTTCTGAGATGACGAGTCTGCAAATGTGCATTTACTGTAGCTGAAAGGCAGCACTAATGGAACAAACTTCTATAATGGGACAAAAAAATGTTTCCCGTCATGTGACTTACGAACGGTGTGATCGGGATTTCTGTTTTTATGTCAAAAATTGTTACCACTCCTTCTGACCATCTTGTAGAGCTGCTCCCAGCAATTGTTCATTTTGGGAAACAGAATCCAGAAAAATGATCGTCTGACTGTCTCCCATCAGTGAGAATGGACGCCACCCTAAATTAGGTGTAATCCATCACATTCTATGGGAGGGGAGGTGGAGAAGGGGCTCCAGGTGATGTCGTTGTTCATGGCCTATAGAGGGGTTGCACCGATACTGGTATTGGTATCGGTGCCGTGCAAATACCGAGTATTTGCAAAAGTATCGGTACTCGTGCAAATGCACCGATACCTGAAACCGATACTTTCAGGCCTGGTTCCTTGAGCTGTCAGTGGGGTCTCCCCTGTTGACAGCTGAAGTGTTAAAGAAGTCCGGTAATTGGAGCTGTCAACAGAAAAAGCAGCCGGTTGTTTATTAACAACATTGCTCAGCCGCTGAAACACTAAAATAAAAAGAAACATTGTTTCTTTTTGATAGATAGGAAGTAGTTCTGGACAGCCGGACTCTGAAAAAAATTGCCTTTTATTCAAAAAACAAAATTAAAACTACATGCCACAGCAGAACAGAAGAACTGACGCGTTTCACACTACAAACAGTGCTTAATCATAGTATAATTAAGCACTGTTCTGTTCTGCTGTGGCATGTACTTTTGATTTTGTTTTTTGAATAAAAGGCAATTTTTTTGGAGTGCGGCTGTCCAGAACTACTTCCTATCTACAGGGGGTCCCCGAGTTGCAAACGTGTTAGGGACTGCCTGTTGGTTCTAAAGTCGGATTTGTTCGGAAGTCGGAGGCGCATGCGCAGAACGGCAGAGACGTCGTTTTCCGATGTTCTGTCAAGTAGCCACGCATGCGCAGACATCGTTTTCCGATGTTTTCCGCTGTTTTCTGATGGTTTCTGATGTGTTCATAAGTAGGAGTTGTTCGCAAGTCGGAGGTTCGTAACTCGGGGACCCCCTGTATTGCTATATGCATTGCCAGCACCTGTGGCTTCTAAACTGGTGAAGAGGTTTACGATCGATTGATCTTTCTGGAGCGGCGATACCTCCCCTTCCCTACATTGTTTCTTTTTGAATCTTCCTGTTTCTTCATCTGTAGATCATGGGATGAACAGAGGAACAAATGTTCCTCTGATTAACCACTTATAAACCCTTAATTTACTCTAATCGGCCTTAATTAACTCCCTATTAACCCCTATTTATTTATTTTCCAGATTTTTTTTTTTGTTCATGTCTATTTTATAAACGATAAACAATTAAAACTTTTTTTTGTTTGCTTTAAGTTACATAGTAGGTGAGGTTGAAAAAAGACACAAGTCCATCAAGTGTGTGTGATTATGTGTCAGTATTACATTGTATATTCCTGTATGTTATGGTCATTCAGGTGATTATCTAATAGTTTCTTGAAGCTATCAATGCTCCCCGCTGAGACCACCACCTGTGGAAGGGAATTCCACATCCTTGCCGCTCTTATAGGGCGTACACACGGTCGGACTTTGTTCGGACATTCCGACAACAAAATCCTAGGATTTTTTCAGACGGATGTTGGCTCAAACTTTTTTGTCTACACACGGTCGCACAAAGTTGTCGGAAAATCCGATCGTTCTAAGCGCGGTGACGTAAAACACGTACGTTGGGACTATAAATGGGGCAGTGGCCAATAGCTTTCATCTCTTTATTTATTCTGAGCATGCGTGGCACTTTGTCCGTCGGATTTGTGTACACACGATCGGAATTTCCGACAACGGATTTTGTTGTCGGAAAATTTTATCTCCTGCTCTCCAACTTTGTGTGTCGGAAAATCCGATGGAAAATGTCCGATGGAGCCCACACACGGTCGGAATTTCCGACAACACGCTCCGATCGGACATTTTCCATCGGAAAATCCGACCGTGTGTACGGGGCATTACAGTAAAGAACCCTCTACGTAGTTTAAGGTTAAACCTCTTTTCTTCTAATTGTAATGAGTGGCCACGAGTCTTATTAAACTCTCTTCTGTGAAAAAGTTTTATCCCTATTGTGGGGTCACCAGTACAGTATTTGTAAATTGAAATCATATCCCCTCTCAAGCGTCTCTTCTCCAGAGAGAATAAGTTCAGCGCTCACAACCTTTCCTCATAACTAATATCCTCCAGACCCTTTAATAGCTTTGTTGCCCTTCTTTGTACTCGCTCCATTTCCAGTACATCCTTCCTGAGGACTGGTGCCCACTAACTTTGTTAGTGAATATTTGTACACATATATATTAACATATAGTATTTACACATTTCACATTGAAAAAGCACAAAATTTAAAAAAAAATCTATTTATTTCATTTGTAAATAACTGCTTTGTACCATTGCTGACAGCTGAAGTGAAAACAAAACATTTGCGGTCGGTATCGGTAATTGATATCGGCGAGTACTAAGAAAAAAGTATCAGTACTCGTAAAAAAAAAAAATAGCCTCCGTGCATCCCTAGCCTATATGATAAAATGTATCAAAACAAAAATGTGACCATTTCATCAGTCTTTATAAATGGGGCCGTGAGAGTAATG
>JBBDGP010002238.1:0-107500 GCA_037952835.1 Lithobates septentrionalis
ATATATATATATATATATATATATATATTATATATATATATATTAGTATATATATATATATGTATATATATATATGTATATTATATATATGTATAATATATATATATATGTAATATATATATATATGTATATATATATATATATATATATATATATGTATATATATATATGTATATATATATATATGTATATATATATATTATATATATATATATATGTATATATATATATATGTATATATATATATATATATATATATGAATATATATATTAAATATATATATATATATGTATATACACACACATACACACAGTATCTCACAAAAGTGAGTACACCCTCATATTTTTGTAAAATATTTTATTATATCTTTTCATGTGATAACACTGAAGAAATGACACTTTGCTACAATGTAAAGTAGTAAGTGTACAGCTTGTATAACAGTGTAAATTTGCTGTCCCCTCAAAATAACTCAACACACAGCCATTAATGTCGAAACCACTGGCAACAAAAGTGAGTACACCTCTAGTTGAAATTGTCCAAATTGGGCCCAATCGGCCATTTTTCCTCCCTGGTATCATGTGACCCATTAATGTTACAATGTCTCAGGTGTGAATGGGGTGCAGGTGTGGTAAATTTGGTGTTATCACTCTCTCTCTCATACTGGTCACTGAAAGTTCAACCTGGCACCTCATGGCAAAGAACTCTCTGAGGATCTGAATAAAAAAAAATATTGTTCTACAATAAGGATGACCTAGGCTTTAAGAAGATTGCCAAGACCCTGAAACTGAGCTGCAGTATGGTGGCCAAGACCATACAGCGGTTTAACAGGACAGGTTCCTCTTAGAACAGGCCTCGCCATGGTCGACCAAAGAAGTTGTGTGCACGTGCTCAGCATCATATCCAGAGGTTGTCTTTGGGAAATTGATGTATGAGTGCTGCCAGAATTGCTTGCTGCAGAGGTTGAAGGGGTGTGTGTGTGTGTGTGGGGGGGGGGGGTCAGCCTGTCAGTGCTCAGACCATACGCCGCACACTGCATAAAATTGGTCTACATGGCTGCCATCCCAGAAGGAAGCCTCTTCTAAAGATGATGCACAAGAAAGCCCACAAACAGTTTGTCTAAGACAAGCAGACTTAGGACATGGATTACTGGAACCATGTGCTGTGGTCTGATGAGACCAAGATAAACTTATTTGGTTCAAATAGTGTCAAGCGTGTGTGGCGGCAACCAGGTGAGGAGTACATAAACAAGTGTGTCTTGCCTACAGTCAAGCATGGTGGTGGGAGTGTCATGGTCTGGGGCTGCATGAGTGCTGTTGGCACTGGGGAACTACAGTTCATTGAGCAATTTTTGCTAGCAGGCAACCGGTCTGCTCCCCTTCCTCATAATAGGCCAGTTTATTAACCACTTGACCACTGGGCACTTAAACCCCCTTAATAACCAGACCAATTTTCAGCTTTCGGTGCTCTCACACTTTGAATGACAATTACTCAGTCATGCAACACTGTACCCAAATGAAATTTTTGTCCTTTTTTTCACACAAATAGAGCTTTCTTTTGGTGGTATTTAATCACTGCTGGGTTCTTTATTTTTTGCGCTATAAAAGAAAAAAGACAGAAAATTCTGTAAAAAAAAAAATCATTTTTCTTCATTTCTGTTATAAAATTTTGCAAATTAGTAATTTTTTCTTCATATATTTTGGCCAAAATTTATACCGCTACATATCTTTGGTAAAAATAACCCAAATCGGTGTATATTATTTGGTCTTTGTGAAAGTTATAGAGTCCACAAGCTATGGTGCCAATCTCTGAAAATTGATCACACCTGAAGTACTGACGGCCTATCTAATTTCTTGAGACCCTAACATGCCAGAAAAGTACAAATACCCCCCAAATTACCCCTTTTTGGAAAGAAGATTTCCTGACAGACTCCATGGCAGCCTACGTATGGGTTAATCCCGCCTCTCATACCTCATAGGACCCCACTCCCATAAATCTTTGCTCCTAGTCAGAGACCGTGTTCCTTTTTTGTCCTCCTCCTAGGACCAAGGTGTATTTCTTACCTTATGAAGCTTATTGATCCAGTCCTGGTGGTTTTGCACGCGTTTGATGGTGATGGCGGTGTCTTGCTGATGTCCAACTTCCCCAGCTATTAGCAGGGCGGACACGGGTGGTTCATTACAATGCCTTGAAGACCTTACTAACCAGCCATTTGCTGGAAAGCGGCAACATGGCCAAACATCCCAGCTATTAGCGGGAGGCCTCCTTTTACAATACCCTGTCGTGCAGTGAGCGTTCACATAGCTCCCAGTCCCAGGACGGATCTCGTCTGTGCCATGGTGGGTAACATATGCCCTTCTGTTTCTTATACATGGCAGCCTGTTTTTGTGTGTCGTTTTGTCCCTGTAGCTCCGGTTGTTTATTTGGCCATGGCGGCTGGGACGCATCTGTGTTCCAGTCCGCCGTTTCCCACTCTGAGTGCGCAGCTGCGAAGTCTCGATTGAGATCGAGGCTTGGTTCGCACCTGCGCAGTCCGGGCGAGCGCCGTGGAGCGGCGTCGGTCACAGCGTAGGAACGCTGTGGACGCGATGACGTCATCATCAGGCGGCAGATTTAAATAGCTGTCAGAAACAGCTGTTATTTGGGTTGCTCTCACCGCTCGTTCCTCTGACATCTAAGGTAGGGGGTTTTTGTGCTGTTTCTTAACTGGGCTTTTCTTTTAAAAAAAAAAAAAAAAACTGTTATTTATTAGTTTTCTTTTATTGAATTGTTGCAGTCTCTTGATTCTGTTGCCATGGATGTGTCTCCGCCCCCTAGTGGCCAACCCTTGCACCGCAGGTAGGATGAAAGTATTTTTAGTTTTCATTCTGCCTGTATTGTTTGGGGTATTATTTAGGAGCAAGGTATTTTTTCTTTCCTTCAGCCCTTATAGGTCTGAACCTCAGTTATCGGCACACAAAAAGAAAGACCTGTCTAGGTCACAACATCACCAGTCCACGTCAAGTTCTAGACAAACTAGGCCGTCCTCCAGACACCGCAAAGAGGGGTCAAGATCTAGATCCAGACATCATTCTCCCCGCCATTCCAGCCGCTCTGAGAAAAAAGCTTGCTGGGGATGTAAAACTCAAGTCCCAGAGGGTAAATCCCTCTGTGAGTTATGTTATTCTAGAGCTACGAAGGAAAGAGGAGCGGAGGACCAGCAAGTAGAAGCTCTGGTCAGGAAAGTGGTCCAATAATCTCTTAACAAAACGGATTTTGACCGGGCAGTAATTCCTCCTTCTGTTATAGCTCCAGTTGTTGAAGAAACTGAACCCGAAGTTCCGGGTCCATCTCAACATAGTCTTTCTTCGAGTGGTTCCTCGGACAGCGAGGCAGAGATCAATGAGCCTGGTGCAGGTTTTGATTTCTCCCTGGTTCCACAGTTAGTCAGAGCGGTTAAAAACGCATTGAGATGGGAAGAACCAGTAGAAGCACCCTCTAAGCAGAGGAAATACTTTAAACATCTTAAGAAAGACCGCCCAAATTTCTCTTCCTGTGTGAACTGGGCGAAATTATCTCGGATGAATGGGGTAAAGTTAAAAGGAAAAACTCTTTAATTTCCAAGATAGCAAAGATGTATCCATTCAAGAATGATGAAGTAAAACATCTAGAATCGGCACCCCTTATTGTTGCGGCTCTCATGAGGCTGGTGAGACATGTTACGCTCCCTCTAGAGGATACTGTCTCTTTCAAGGATGGTTTGGAGAGGAATATTGATACGGACTTAAAGCGTATTTATATCACAGTGGGTATGGCTTGTAAACCAGCCCTGGCCCTTGCAGCTTTGTCTAAAGCGATGGAGTCTTGGACGGACGATGTGGGTGCAGCTTTAGGAAGTGTGTCTGAAGACTTATTCAAGAACTCTCCTGTACATGAACTGAAGCTGGCATCAGTCTTCCTGGGGGAAGCATCCATTGACATTATTCGTCTTGTGGCACGTGTCATGCTCTCTTCAGTTACAGCAAAACGCGCCCTGTGGTTACGCCCATGGGTTGCAGACCCTGCCTCTAAACAAGCATGGTGCAGGATTCCATTTGAGGGTTCCTCACTCTTTGGAAATAAACTTGACTCTGCCATTACCCGTGCTACTGGGGGTAAATCAGGGTTCTTACCCCAGGACCGTCGTATCCTAAACCAAAGGAGAACTCAACCTAGGCAAGAGCCAGAGCGCGCTAGAGATGCTCGCCGCTACAGACCTGGCCATGAGTTTAGAAAAAACTGGAGGAGAGGCCAACCTTCCAGCCAGAAATCCTCAAAGTCAGCCCCATCAGGGGGACGGGAGGCTTCCAAGTCCTTTTGATATGGCGCCTGTCCAGACGGAGCAAGTAGGGGCTCGTTTACTCCGTTATCAGCACGTCTGGGCAGCCTCGATTCAAGACTACTGGACCATCAAAACGGTCTCCTCAGGTCACACTTGGGTATTCAACAGCCCACCCATACACCAGTTTGTGCCTACGGTCCTTCCGCACTCGGAAGAAAAGAAACAGATTCTTCTATCTTATACAGATTCACTGATTGCACAAGGGGCCACCATTCAAGTTCCATTAGAAGAAAGATTTCTAGGGGTTTATTTCCCCCCTTTTCATGGTCCTCAAAAAGAATGGCTCCTGGAGGCCAGTAATCGACTTGACACATCTGAACTCCTTCATCAAGAAGGAAAAATTCAAGATGGAAACTCTGCTGACAATTCGACAAACAATACAACCAGGAGATTGGCTGGTCTCCATAGACCTGAAAGATGCCTACTTTCAGGTACCGATTGCAAAAGAATTCCAGAGGTATCTCCGATTTGCAGTAGACCAGAGGCATCTCCAATTTACATGTCTCCCATTCGGGCTCACAACATCGCCTCGAGTGTTTTTGAAGCTCTTATTGGCTGTGGTGGCATTAATCCGGGTCAGAGGTATTCGGTTACACCATTATTTGATCGACCTACTCCTGCTGTCACAAGACAGGGAACAGATGTTGTCACATCGAGATCAAGTCATCTCTACCCTGACAGAGTTCGGTTGGCTGTTAAACAGGGAGAAAAGTCATCTAGTTCCGACACAGGCTCTAATATTCCTCGGAGCCCAATTCAACACGGTGGAGAGCACCATCTCTCTGCCTCTGGAGAAAGTTCCGGTGATTAGGGAGAGAATTCGTCTAGCATTGTCATCATCTCTTCTCAGAGCCTCACAGTGTCTAAAGATAATTGGCACCATGGTAGCCACAGCCCCCATGGTGAGGTGGGCGCAATGGAAGATGCGGCCCTTTCAGAAGGGGTTTCTCCAGCAGTGGGATCCAGGGTCTCGAGACCATCTTGTACGGGTGACCACCTCCATGCGGGAGAGCCTCCCCTGGTGGCTGAAACGGAAGAATCTCCTCAATTGCCATTCCATAGCACCTGTCTCCTGGATCACGGTGACAACGGATGCAAGCAACAGAGGTTGGGGCGCTCTCTGCCTGATGGAGGTAGCCCAAGGCAGATGGGACTTCCCATCCCAAGGGATAGTCTCAAATGTCCTGGAGCTTCGAGCTGCCTTCTGTGCCCTCCAAGCTTTTCTCCATCTGATATCAGGAGCCTCAATCCTCCTGAGGTTAGACAATACGACCGCAGTATCATATATCAAGAGACAGGGGGGCACCCGCAGTCTCTCCTTACTGAGGGAAGTAAGCCCGATCACGTCCTGGGCCCAGACGAACTTGACAAATCTATCGGCTGTTTATCTCCCGATAATTCAGAATGTCCAGGCGGACTTCCTTTCAAGAGTCACCCTGGACAACAACGAGTGGTCCCTCCACACCGAAGTTTTTAACTGGGTCCTGTCTCTGTCCCTTGCAACTTCAAGCTGGAGAAATATTACACGAGGTGTCGTTGTCCCCAGGCCTTCGGAGTGGATGCCTTGACGGACCAGTGGAGATTCCACAGGGCTTATGCCTTTCCCCCGGTTCCAGTCATTCTTCGATTTCTATCGAGGCTCAGGTGGGAGGATGTCGAAGTAGTGGCAATTGTCCCGTTTTGGCCCAACAGGCCATAGTTTCCTCTCCTGTTTCAGCTCAGTTACCGAGAGCCGGTCCCTCTCCCGTCCAGACCAGATCTCCTGGTGCAGGGAACGTCTCTTCACCCATGCCCATCCCATCTCCATCTGATGGCTTGGTGGTTGAGAGGGGAAGGCTGGAAGCACTAGGATGTCCGAGTACAGCTATTGCTACATTGTTGAATGCCAGAAGAGCGGGCACCAACAGAGTGTATCAAAGGATTTGGGCGAAGTTTGCGGACTACGTGGTTTCCACCAATGGTTCCTGTATTGACCCAAAGATTCAGGTTTTCTACAAACTGGCCTGGATCTGTCTTTATCGGTTAGTTCCTTGCGGGTCCAGGTTTCTGCAATCTCGGCCTTCACAGGCGTATCATGGGCCAGACACCCTCTTACTAGACAGTTCTTCAGGGGAGCAATAAGGCTTAGGCCTCAGAGAAAACCAAGATTTTCTAAATGGGATCTTCCTCTTGTCTTGGATTTCTTCTCAGGAAAGGAAATACGACATATGGATCAATCATCAATTAAAAAGCTTTCTCTCAAAGTGGTCTTTCTAGTGGCCAAAACATCGGCCGAGAGAGTGTCCGAAATTGGTTCCTTAGGATGCAAAGAAACATTCCTTACCTTCTTCCCAAATCGAGTGGTCTTGATTCCCTTGTTAGGTTTAAATCCAAAAGTAACAACTGTCTTCCATGAGAATCAGGAGATTGTTCTTCCTACATTCAGGTCTGCTGAGGACTCTAATGTTCACCCTCTAGATCTTGGGGAGGTTCTAAAACAATACTTAGACGCCACAGTTTCCTTTTGCCAGTCTGATCATCCGATTGTTCTCTTTCATGGTAAAAACAAGGGATCACGTGCTTCCTCTAGAACCATCGCAGCATGGATCGTTCAGGCCATTCAATGGGCTTATAGGTCCAAGGGTTTGGCTCCTCCGGAGGCGGTAACCGCTCATTCTACCAGGAGCGTTTCTACATCGTGGGCAGCATCCCGGCATGTGTCTCCGGAAGTAATCTGTAAAGCGGCCTCATGGTCATCAATTAACACTTTTATGACGTACTATTGTGTAGAACCGGCTTCTTTGTCTTCAGTTAACTTTTGTTTGCACGTATTATCTGTTGATAGTGCCAATTAAACCTTTTTTTCTTTATCCAGCAATTACCCACCCGGGTGTGTATGGCTAGTTATTTCCCATACGTAGGCTGCCATGGAGTCTGTCAGGAAGACGGAAATTTTCCTTTTCTGATGGACTCCATGGCAGCAGGAGTTCCCTCCCATTTGCTGGAGTAGGCTAAGTTATGGAACACGGTCTCTGACTAGGAGCAAAGATTTATGGGAGTGGGGTCCTGTGAGGTAAGAGAGGCGGGATTAACCCATACGTATGCTGCCATGGAGTCCATCAGGAAAGGAAAATTACGGTAAGTATTTGATATAAATTTTCCATTATTCCAAGGTATTTAGAAAGATGCATGATGAGTTTTTTGACGTTGTCATTTTTTCCCACAATTCTTTGCAAAATCAAGATTTTTTTTTTTTCTTTTTTTTCACAAAATTGTCATATTAGCAGGTTATTTCTCACACACAGCATATGCATACCACAAATTACACCCCAAAACACATTCTGCTATTACTCCCGAGTATGGTGATACCACATGTGTGAGTCTTTTACACAGCATGGCCACATACAGAGGCCCAAAATGCAGGGAGCACCATCAGGCATTCTAGGAGCACCCCAGCCTACTCTCCTCTTATCTCCTACATTAGCAAAGACCCTAGAGAATACAATGGCAGTCGTTGCAACTTTTTATCTCGCACGGTATTTGCGCAGCAATTTTTCGAACGCGTTTTTTAAAAAGTTTTGTGCTTTAAAAAAAAACAAAACAGTAAAGTTAGCCCAATGTTTTTGCATAATGTGAAAGATGAAGTTATGCCGAGTAAATAGATACCTAACATGTCACCCTTCAAACAAACGCTCGTGGAATGGCGCCAAACTTCGCTACTTAAAAATCCCTATAGGAGACGCTTTAAAAATTTTTACTGGTTACATGTTGTGAGTTACAGAGGAGGTCTAGGGCCAAAATTATTGCTCTTGCTCTACCGATCGCAGCGATACCTCACGTGTGGTTTGAACACCATTTTCATATGTGGGTGCAACTTACGTATGCGTTCGCTTCTGCATGCGAGCACACGGGAACACGGGGAAATTTTTTTTTTTTTCTTTTTTTTTTTTTATTGTTCATTTTACTTTATTTTAGTTTGAGGCTTTTTTCAAAAAAATACATTTTTTGATCACTTTTATTTCTATTACAAGGAATGTAAACATCCCCTGTAATAGGAATATGGCATGACAGGTCCTCATTACAGTGAGATATGGGGTCAATAAGACCCCACATCTCACCTCTAGGCTAGTAAGCCTGAAATAAAGAAATGATCCTGGCTTCGATCGTAGCAGTGAGTCGGTAGAAGCACCTGAGGGCGGTGAGAGGGGTGGGACGGCCACTCTTGCCTCCCGTAAGAACGATCAAACAGCAGAACAGCCGCTATGATCATTCTCATGGTGTAGGGAATCGCCGGATGAAAAAGCTGATATCTGAATGATGCCTGTAGCTGCACCCATCATTCAGATATCCCCGCACAGTCAAGGACATCGTATGACGGCCGGTGGGCGGGAAGTGGTTAAAACACATTTTTTTTAACACAAAATTGTCCATTAATACAATATTTCTAACACATAGCATGTACATACCAAAAGTGACACCCCAAAATAGATTCTCCTACTCCTCCTGAGTATGGCGATACCACATGTGTGAGACTTCCACAGCCTGGCCACATACAGAGGCCGAGTACAGCTGAGTATAGCTGAGTATGGCTGAGTATAGCCGAGTATGGCTGGGTATGGCTGAGCATGGCAAAGTATGGCTGGGTATCAACGAGTATTGCAGAGTATGGCTGGGTATGGCGGGGTATGGCAGAGTATTGCGGGGTATTGTGGGGTATTGCAGGGCATTGCAGAGTATTGCGGGGCATTGCAGAGTATTGCAGAGTATTGCGGGGCATTGCAGAGTATTGCACAGGGTATTGCACAGGGAATTGCAGAGTATTGCACAGGGAATTGCAGAGCATGGAGGGATGGATGGATGGATGTGACTGCACATGTCACTGAGCAGCGCTGTGGGCACTACACATCCAGCCCACAGCGCGGCTCCCATCCGATCTCTCCCCCTCTGTCCCGATAGGTACAGAGAGGGGAGGGAGGAACCGGCGTCATGACATGACGCCGGTTTGTTTACATGTGATCGCTCCATCATTTGACATGGTAAACGGCCGCGATCAGGACCCTGCGGTCACGGATGGTCCCGTGTGCGCGCCCCAGGGGGCGCGCGGGAGCAGTTTTCTGGAATCACATCATATGACGTGATCCCAGAGTTATCCAACCGCCCTGCAGCCGTCATTTGGCTATGGGCCGGTTGGCAACTGGTTAAAAAAGCGTTTCCTCTCTGCTGTGGAGGTATTACAGTGACTGAGCGCCTCACTGGCAGCCAGCCATGAGTTCTTATGTTCCTCTGTGGGATCAGATATAAATTTCGCCTCCAGATCACTCACCAGTCGCTCCAACCCCTCCCTTTGGACATTAGTATCCTGTTTGATTACATTGATCTCTCTGATAAATGTGCCTCGGAGGAAGGCCTCCCATACATTCTCCATTGCAGCCTGTCCTTTATGTACCCTCCAGAACGCCTCAATTTTGGTCTCTATTTGGGCATGGGATGAAAACAGGTTAAGCCAAAAGGCAATCAGTTTCCAGGGGGCTCTTACCATACTAGAGATGGGTCTCACCTCAAAATTGGTAATCACGGGTGAGTGATCAGATATACTGTGGACAGCATACGTGATCTCTGATATGTGTCGGGAGGCTGTTACTGAGCAAATACTAAGATCTATTCGGGATAGGAACATATGTGATTAAGTAAAACAGGAAAAGCACTTGTCCCCTGGGTGTCTATCAAGCCAAGGGTCAGTCCAGCCCACTTCCTCCATATGTTTACTCAGAGGTGTACGGTATGGACCACGTAGCGTGTCTAAAGGTAGATATTTATCTAGAGCAGGGTCCAGCACACAGTTGAAATCCCCCATGATGTATATGGGAATATCATGGTGACGTAGCTGGTATTCTAACACTATTTTGAGCACCTGGTGATTGTATGGAGGCGGAATGTACACAAATGCAAGAATACATTTCAAAGTATATACACGACACAACAAGATGACAAATCTCCCCTCTGTATCTGACACACACTCTATCTCCTGATAGTCCAAAGAACTATGTATCAGTACACTCACACCCCTCGAGTAAGAGGTGTGAGTGGAGTGATATGACCATCCCACCCATGACAGTTTTAGGCATGGCACCGACTCAGGAGTCAGATGGGTTTCTTGCAATGCGCAAATAGCAGGCAAATACTTGCGAAGAGAGGCGAACACCATCAGGGGCGTAACTAGAAATAGCAGGGCCCCATAGCAAAATGTTGTATGAAGGCCCCCTGCAAACAGCCCTCCCACAGCTGCCCTAGTGTCAATGCAGCGTGACCTGTGCACAATGCAGCGTGACCTGTGCACAATGCAGCGTGACCTGTGCACAATGCAGCGTGACCTGTGCCCAATGCAGCGTGACCTGTGCCCAATGCAGCGTGACCTGTGCACAATGCAGCGTGACCTGTGCCCAATGCAGCGTGACCTGTGCCCAATGCAGCGTGACCTGTGCCCAATGCAGCGTGACCTGTGCCCCATACAGCGTGACCTGTGCCCCATGCAGCGTGACCTGTGCCCCATACAATGTGACCCGTGCCCCATACAGCTTGACCTGTGCCCCATACAGCGTGACCTGTGCCCAATGCAGCGTGACCTGTGCCCCATACAGCGTGACCTGTGCCCAATGCAGCGTGACCTGTGCCCCATACAGCGTGACCTGTGCCCCATACAACGTGACCTGTGCCCAATGCAGCATAACCTGTGCCCAATGCAGCGTGACCTGTGCCCCATACAGCGTGACCTGTGCCCCATACAGTGTGACCTGTGCCCAATGCAGCGTGACCTGTGCCCAATGCAGCGTGACCTGTGCCCCATACAGCGTGACCTGTGCCCAATGCAGCGTGACCTGTGCCCCATACAGCGTGACCTGTGCCCCATACAACGTGACCTGTGCCCAATGCAGCATAACCTGTGCCCAATGCAGCGTGACCTGTGCCCCATACAGCGTGACCTGTGCCCCATACAGTGTGACCTGTGCCCCATACAGCCTCACCTGTTCAGAGGAAGAGGCAAGCCACCCGGATCAGCAGAGAGCGGGATTGCCCGCTGTAATAGCTTTCATTTGAATTTCCCGTCTTCCTGGGGCTCATCGTCACATAGGCCCACCTCTTGGCCTGACGCCTTTGTTGATGTCACACGTCCCGCATTTGATTCGCGTTCTGTCTATCAAAGGCGCCGGGCCAAGAGGTGGAGCTATGTGACGTGAGCCCCGGGAACACTGGAAATTCTAATGAAAGCTATTACATCGGGCAATTCAGCTCTCTGCTGATCTGGGTGGCTTGCCTCTTCCTCTGCACAGGTGAGGCTGTATGGGGCACAGGCAGAACAGGCTGTATTGGGCACAGGCAACACTGTATTGGGCACAGGTCACGCTGCATTGGGCACAGGTCACAGGTCACAGCTTGCCTCTTCCTCTCCTCTCTCTTCCCCTGGCTGGGAGACTGTGCCAGCAGTGTTCTCATCCTCACTGGGCCCCACTTGGCTGCGGGCCCCATAGCGCGCGCATGGGTCGCTATGGTGGTAGTTACGCCCTTGAACACCATAGTGCGCTTCAGACTATCATGTATCCCCTGCACATTCCATGAGATCACCGGAACCATTGCCATTTTTGATCTATCTGTAGTACCATACCCATGTAATCTAGAACCACACTTTCCCTTGTCAAGTTAACTAGAAGATGCATGTACAAAGTTATTAACTCTAAAGAAATGTCTTGTAACGGAGACATTGCTCTGAAAAAAAGTAATAACATAGAAAAAAATAAAAACCAAGATTGAAAAGCGGGGTGCCAATGTAACCTCCAGGAAAGTCAGTCCATTGACTGTAGCCAGCTAGCGGAGCACAACCCGACGGCTGCCAAACACTGAGCCCAAACTCAGTCCATGAGGCCCACTGGTCGGTTCCTGTATTAATTGTTGGCACCTTCCAAACTGTAATAGGACAAAAGTTCCTCTTCTGAAAACATTGAATGGGGCCCAACAGAGGCCAACTTATCCCCATATTGAGGATCAGAAAAAATGGATAAAACGTTCCACTTGTTGTGAACACTTTCTTTTTTTTGCCGAAAATCGCTCTTTTGGAACAAAGGATAAGTAAGTTCCCATTACCTCACGTAGGCACAGAAGTATCTTACTGTAGTGAAGTCCAGCCGGTCTTCATTTTAAATTTCAGAGAGAAAAGGTCAAATTCACTCTTCCTCCGCCACTTGTCTGCTGGGCCTAGGGAAGGCATTCTCGTTTGCGTCCATCCACTCCGATGCATCAGACGCATTTTCAAAAAAAATGCGCTTGTCCCCGTGCTGTAATCCAGAGCCTAGCAGGGTATAACATAGCGTATGGGGGCCTGCAATTTTTGCAATTGCCGCTTCACCTCAGTGAAGCGAGCCCTACGCTTTTGCACATCAGAAGAAAAGTCCGGGTAGAATGAGACCCGCACACCATTAAATTGGATGTTTTGCTTTTTCCAAGCAAGACGCAGGATAATCTCCCTATCCCTGTAATGCAGGAGCTGCGCCAGCATGGGCCTTGGTGGGTGTCCTGGTGGTAGGGGGCACAGTGGAACTCTGTGCGCCCTTTCAATGGCATAAAGGGTAGTAAAGGCTTTCTTCCCAAATATGTCAGTAAGCCACTGCTCCACAAATTCCGTAGGGTGTCTACCCTCCACTTTCTCCGGGAGACCTACAATACGCACGTTGTTGCGTCTCATTCTATTCTCGAGGTCGTCAGCTCGCATATCGATCGATTTAATCATTCTGGTGTTGGCTTGCGTTTCCCTAGCCAGGGGAGGAAGCTTACCTTCTAGGTCACTGATCCTGCTTTCAGCTGCAGTTCTTTCCCTTATTTTTTGCAGGTCTTGTCTAATCAGGGTTACTTCCTCCTTCAGACCACCGAAGCATGCCTGTAAGGTATTCACTGAGGCCGTGCACTTGTTTACAGCTCTCAGTATAGCAGCTAGGGTCGGCTGTTCAGTGTCTTCATCCCCCTCTGCCTCCTCCTCCTCAGGTTCAGAAGTGAGTGTCTCATGTCGCTCTGCTCTGGCTGTCAGCTCCACATCTCCAGCCCCCTCACCCTGCTCTGTGTCCTCTCCCTCTGCCATAACCTCAGGTACAGTCTTGTCAGTATGGGCGGCTGGCTCTGCTAGTTCTTGTATATAGTATCTTATGTCCCTGGGCTGGTTGTTGGGGGCCGTTTTCTGTGGTTTTAACAGTGTCCTTCTTGTCTGTGCTTCTCTGGCCACGCTGCTGCGGAGTCCCGGCGGCGCCATGCTGGATTTTGGGCCGATCCGTTCCCTCCTTGTTTTTCCTGGTGACCATCATCTTTTTTAGGGGCCAAACAGATCAGGTTGATCAGCGGGTGTTCAGGTACCAGCTGATACTAAATAGGTGGTCCTACTGAGCCGGGAACAGGATCAAATACAGGGTGTCAGTTGGGAGCTCTGTGAAAAGTGGCTGCTCACATGCCGATCCTGGCCACGCCCCCCAATCATTGATATTTATTTGTTCCATAAATTCATGCAGCTCCTGGAGGCTGCCACTCCATATCAAAAGGACATCATCGATGTATCTTAACCAGGTGTGAACATGGTCAAGATACATCTGATTAACGAAAACCAGTTACTCCTCCCACAAGCCCAAATCCAAACATGCATAGGCTGGGGAACCCATAGAGGTCCCCTTGGTTTGTTGATAAAATTTTGACAAAAACTTAAAACAATTGTTTTCCAGTACAAACCCCCAGGAGTTCAATTAAAAATTCATTCATGTGTCCACACCCTGGGTAATGTCGCTGCAGAAACTCATCCACAGCTCTCAAACCACAACTACAGTGGGGGCGGAAAGTATTCAAACCCCCTTCAATTTTTCACTCTTTGTTCTATTGCAGCCATTTGCTAAAATCATTTAAGTTAATTTTTTTCCTCATTAACCACTTGACGACCGCCTCACGCTGATATACGTCAGCAGGATGGCACGGGCAGGCAAAATCACGTACCTGGTACGTGATTGCCTTCCCGAGGCGGTCGGCATTTGTTCGCGGGCGATGAGAGGTGAGGGGGAGGCCATCCATTCATGGCCACCCCCTCCCGATCTCTCCCGGCGAATGAAAATCCTTCCTCTGCCTCTGTAATGTAAACAGAGGGAGAGGAAGTGATGTCATCCCTCCTCAAGCTGGTCTTTTCGTTCCGGCGCCGAGGAGAGAAGACATCAAGTAAGTGCACCAACACTACACTTTCAGTAGAACACACTAGGCACACTTTTCACCCCCCAGTCATCCCCCGATCACCCCCTGATCACCCCCCTGTACCCCCTGTCACAGTGACACCAATAGCAGTTTTTTTTTTGCATTGGTGTCAGTTTGTGACAGTTATAAGTGTTAGGGCAGTTAGGGTTAGCCCCTTTTAGGGCTAGGGTACCCCCCTAACCCCCCCTAATAAAGGTTAACCCCTTGATCACCCCCCGTCGCCAGTGTCGCCAAGCGATCGTTTTTCTGATCGCTGTATTAGGGACACAGGTGACGCTAGTTAGGGAGGTAAGTATATAGGTTCGCTGTCAGTGTTTTATAGCAACAGGGACCCCCATATACTACCTACTAAAGGTTTTAACCCCCTGATTGCCCCCTAGTTAACCCTTTGACCAGCGATCACCGTATAAGTGTTACGGGTGACGCTGGTTAGTTAGTTTGTTTTTTATAGTTTATTATAGTTTTAGGGCACCCGCCGTTTATTACCTTATAAAGGTTTAACCCCCTAATTGCCCGGCGCTGATATAAGTTAAGTTTTTAGGATCAGATAAGGTCTGCGTCACCCCAGGCAGCGTCAGGTTAGCGCCAGTACCGCTAACACCCACGCATGCAGCATACACCTCCCTTAGTGCTATAGTATCTGAACGGATCGATATCTGATCCGATCAGATCTATACTAGCGTCCCCAGCAGTTTAGGGTTCCCAAAAACGCAGTGTTAGCGGGATCAGCCCAGATACCTGCTAGCACCTGCGTTTTGCCCCTCGGCCCAGCCCAGCCCAGCCCACCCAAGTGCAGTATCGATCGATAACTGTCACTTACAAAACACTAAGCACACATAACTGCAGCGTTCGCAGAGTCAGGCCTGATCCCTGCGATCGCTAACAGTTTTTTGGTAGCGTTTTGATACAGTCGCTAACAGTCAGGAGCTTTTTTGCCTGTGAGTCTCACTAGTGTACCCCTAAATTTAGAGCCCAAAATGGCAAATCGAAGGTACACTAGTGAAGAGGCCTACACGTTTCTGAGCATGACAGATAGTGAAGAGGAAGTCACTCATCTGTCAGATTCAGGCTCAGAATACGATCCTGTAGAGGACAGCGGCTCCATGACAGATAGCTCTGACGACGGAGTTGTGGTCCCTGCTAAGGTCAGGCGTACCAGACCCCAAACTTCTTCTTCTGCCCTTGAAGTGCAAGAACCGCAGGTCCCTCGTATGGAGCAGAGAAGTACTAGCGCCGCTATTCCTTCTGGTGAACTGGCAAGCACCAGCGGCCTAGTACACCCTGGTCGTATATCCAGCACTGCAGTATCACGTGGTGACGTGGCGAGTCCCATAAGTGCAGTTCAAGCTGGCGAGGTGGCAAGCACAAATAGTGTCCCGCTGCCACCAAGAAGATGAACACAGGCCCGTTGTGCCCATAGTGCCCTTCCTGCTGCATTCGCCAATCCGAATTGGGAACCCACCACTTCTGCAGCACCCGTACTTCCCCCATTCACTGGCCAACCCGGAATTCAGGTGGAAACAGTTGATTTTACGCCACTGGATTTTTATTCGCTGTTTTTCACCGAAGATCTCTATAGATCTATTGTGGACCAAAGCAATTTGTACGCTGGTCAACACATCACCACTATTTCCAGTCCTCCCTTGCCAGAGATTGGAAACCAATCACGGTTTCCGAATTTAAGCTCTTTCTGGGCCTTTCCCTCAACATGGGCATAAATAAAAAGAGTAAGTTGCGGTCATATTGGTCCACTGACCCAATTTACCATATGCAAACCACTTCAACCAACGTTTTGCAGACTTGTTTACTCCCCATCAAGTTGTCTGCGTTGATGAGTCCCTGATTAAATTTTCTGGCCGCTTGTCATTCAAACAGTACCTTCCCAGCAAGCGTGCCAGATACGGGGTCAAGATGTATAAGCTCTGTGACAGGGTCACAGGCTATACATGTAGTTTTATGGTTTACGAGGGCAAAGATAGTCACGTAGAGCCGACAAACTGCCCTGACTACATAGGAAGCGCTGGCAAGATAGTGTGGGACTTGGTGTCACCCTTATTCGGAAAGGGGTACCACTTGTACGTGGACAATTATTACACGAGCGTGCCACTTTTTAGCCACCTTTTTGATCATCAGATTGGAGCATGTGGCACCGTGCGACCTAATCGCCAGGGCTTTCCCCAGCGGCTTGTAGATTCCCGTCTTAGGCTGGGGGAGAGAGCCTGCTTGCAGTGTAATAACTTGCTCACTATGAAGTGGAGGGACAATAAGAATGTTTTCGTTCTTACCTCCCTTCATGCAGACACAACGGTCCAAATTACTACGGTGACTGGTGTTGTGGAGAAACCCCTCTGTGTCCACGAATATAACTAAAATATGGGAGGGGTGTACCTCAACGACCAGTTGTTGGTGCCGTACCTAGTTGCCCGTAAGGCCAGACGCTGGTACAAAAAAGTGTCTGTTTATTTATTTCAATTGGCTTTGCTGAATGCTTATGTGCTATACAGAGCTTCAGAATGGACTGGATCCTTCCTTAAATTCCAGGAAGAGATCGTCAGAGCCCTTCTGTTTCCAGACGGTGCTCCACCTCACCATCCCCAACCAAATGCAATAAGCCGGCTGCATGAGAGGCATTTTCTATATGTCCTCCCGAGTACCCCTACCCAACGAGCCCCCCAAAAAAGATGTCGTGTCTGCAGCAAGCGCGGATTTAGGCGTGACACCCGGTATTATTGTCCCTTCTGTCCTGACAATCCTGACCTTTGCATTAGTGAATGTTTTGAACGCTACCATACACTAGTTGAGTTTTAGCGTAGGGTACAGCACTGCATAGACTAGGACACACTTTCACAGGGTCTCCCAAGATGCCATCGCATTTTGAGAGACCCAAACCTGGTACCAGTTAAAAAAGTTAAAGTTACAAAAAAAAGTGTAAAAAAACAAAAAAAAAAGTAAAAAAAAAAAGAGAAAAACACAAAAAAATATAAAATAAAAAAAACAAAAATAGTTGTTGTTTTATTGTTTTCTCTCTATTCTCTCTCTATTGTTCTGCTCTTTTTTATTGTATTCTATACTGCAATGTTTTATTGTTATGTTTTTATCATGTTTGCTTTATAGGTATGCAACTTTTTTATACTTTGTTTTTTTATTGTTAACCACTTTTTTGTTTTCAGGTACGCCATTCAGCTGCAGAGCGGATTTATTTATCTTGACAGCAACAGCGTTTGCTCCCACGATATATAAAGCCGTGACTCCAGCGCTGTCGGAGGTGATTTCACCACCACAGTTACATACTTCAGCATATATGCCGAAGCGTGGGGGCAGCAGTGGGTGGAGGTGCGATTTGCTCCTGCCTTTTGTGGGAGGATGCCCCCATGCTTCGGCATATATATATTTTAGGTAGGCACAGGTTGCGTTAAATGTTTTATTTTTTACTATGTTTTTTTGTATTTGCTTTGCAGGTATGGTAAGTATTACTGTTATACTGTAATGTTACTTTGTTTTTTTGTTAACCATCATTTGCTTAGCAGGTACGCCATTTAGTTGCAGCGCGGATTTATTTATCTTGACAGCAACAGCGTTTGCTCCCACGATACATAAAGCCGTGACTCCAGCGCTGTCTGAGGTGATTTCACCACCACAGTTACATACTTCAGCATATATGCCGAAGCGTGGGGGCAGCAGTGGGTGGAGGAGCGATTTGCTCCTGCCTTTTGTGGGAGGATGCCCCCATGCTTCGGCATATATATACGGTGCATGTATGCCCATCATTAGAAGTGGGTGGATGAAGGGAGGTATTCTAATGGTGGGCATACCCACCGATCAATATCTTTTTTTCGTTCAGCCCACAGGCTGCATGAAAAAAAAGTTTACAATATATGCCCAACAAGGACCAGCAACGTACTGGTATGTTGCTGGACTTTGAGTGGTTATACCAGAATGATGCCTGCAGGTTTAGGTATCATCTTGGTATCATTCTTTTCAGCCAGCGGTCGGCTTTCATGTAGAAGCAATCCTAGCGGCTAATAGACTCTAAACTGCTTTTACAAGCAGTGGGAGGGAATGCCCCCCCCCCCACCGTCTTCCATGTTTTTCTCTGGCTCTCCTGTCCCAACCGGGAACCTGAAAATGCAGCCGGTGATTCAGCCAGCTGACCATAGAGCTGATCAGAGACCAGAATGGCTCCAAACATCTCTATGGCCTAAGAAACCGGAAGCTACGAGCATTTCATGACTTAGATTTCACCGGATGTAAACAGCGCCATTGGGAAATTGGGAAAGCATTTTATCACACCGATCTTGGTGTGGTCAGATGCTTTGAGGGCAGAGGAGAGATCTAGGGTCTAATAGACCCCAATTTTTTCAAATAAGAGTACCTGTCACTACCTATTGCTATCATAGGGGATATTTACATTCCCTGAGATAACAATAAAAATGATTAAAAAAAAATAAAAATGAAAGGAACAGTTTAAAAATAAGATAAAAAAGCAAAAAAATAATAAAGAAAAAAAAAAAGCACCCCTGTCCCTCCCTACTCTCGCGCAAAGGCGAACGCAAGCGTCGGTCTGGCGTCAAATGTAAACAGCAATTGCACCATGCATGTGAGGTATCACCGCGAAGGTCAGATCGAGGGCAGTAATTTTAGCAGTAGACCTCCTCTGTAAATCTAAAGTGGTAACCTGTAAAGGCTTTTAAAGGCTTTTAAAAATGTATTTAGTTTGTCGCCACTGCACGTTTGTGCGCAATTTTAAAGCATGTCATGTTTGGTATCCATGTACTCGGCCTAAGATCATCTTTTTTATTTCATCAAACATTTGGGCAATATAGTGTGTTTTAGTGCATTAAAATTTTAAAAAGTGTGTTTTTTCCCCAAAAAATGCGTTTGAAAAATCGCTGCGCAAATACTGTGTGAAAAAAAAATGAAACACCCACCATTTTAATCTGTAGGACATTTGCTTTAAAAAAATATATAATGTTTGGGGGTTCAAAGTAATTTTCTTGCAAAAAAAAAATAATTTTTTCATGTAAACAAAAAGTGTCAGAAAGGGCTTTGTCTTCAAGTAGTTAGAAGAGTGGGTGATGTGTGACATAAGCCTCTAAATGTTGTGCATAAAATGCCAGGACAGTTCAAAACGCCCCCAAATGACCCCATTTTGGAAAGTAGACACCCCAAGCTATTTGCTGAGAGGCATGTCGAGTCCATGGAATATTTTATATTGTGACACAGGTTGCGGGAAAAAGACAATTTTTTTTTTTTTTGCACAACGTTGTCACTAAATGATATATTGCTCAAACATGCTATGGGAATATGTGAAATGGGGGGGGGGGGGGGGGTTGTGCCATATGGGCATTTTATGGCCTTCAAAACTGTGATAGGTAGTGAGGAGTGAAATCAAAAATTTACGCCCTTAGAAATCCTGAAGGCAGTGATTGGTTTTCGGGGCCCCGTACGCCGCTAGGCTCCCAAAAAGTCCCACACGTGTGGTATCCCCGTACTCAGGAGAAGTAGCTGAATGTATTTTGGGGTGCAATTCTACATATGCCCATGGCCTGTGTGAGCAATATATCATTTAGTGACAACTTTTTGTAATTTTTTTTTTTTTGTCATTATTCAATCACTTGGGACAAAAAAAATAAATATTCAATGGGCCTCTCAGCCTCTCAGCAATTTCCTTGGGGTGTCTACTTTCCAAAATGGGGTCATTTGGGGGGGGGGGTTGTCATTTTAGCACCTCAAGAAATGACATAGGCAGTCATAAACTAAAAGCTGTGTAAATTCCAGAAAATGTACCCTAGTTTGTAGACACTATAACTTTTGCGCAAACCAATAAATATACGCTTATTGACATTTTTTTTACCAAAGACATGTGGCCGAATACATTTTGGCCTAAATGTATGACTAAAATTGAGTTTATTGGATTTTTTTATAACAAAAAGTAGAAAATATCATTTTTTTTTCCAAAATTTTCAGTCTTTTTCCGTTTAAAGCGCAACAAATAAAAACGGCAGAGGTGATCAAATACCATCAAAAGAAAGCTCTATTTGTAGGAAGAAAAGGACGCAAATTTCGTTTGGGTACAGCATTGCATGACCGCGCAATTAGCAGTTAAATCGACGCAGTGCCAAATTGTAAAAAGTGCTCTGGTCATTAAGGGGGTAAATCCTTCCGGGGCTGAAGTGGTTAATGTACACACAGCTCCCCATATTGACAGTAAAACACAGAATTGTTGACAATTTTGCAGATTTATTAAAAAAGAAAAACTGAAATATCACATGGTCCTAAGTATTCAGACCCTTTGCTGTGACACTCATATATTTAACTCAGGTGCTGTCCATTTCTTCTGATCATCCTTGAGATGGTTCTACACCTTCATTTGAGTCCAGCTGTGTTTGATTATACTGATTGGACTTGATTAGTAAAGCCACACACCTGTCTATATAAGACTTTACAGCTCACAGTGCATGTCAGAGCAAATGAGAATCATGAGGTCAAAGGAACTGCCTGAAGAGCTCACAGACAGAATTGTGGCAAGGCACAGATCTGGCCAAGGTTACAAAAATTTCTGCTGCACTTAGGGTTCCTAAGAGCACAGTGGCCTCCATAATCCTTAAATGGAAGACGTTTGGGACGACCAGAAACCTTCCTAGAGCTGGCCGTCCGGCCAAACTGAGCTATCGGGGGAGAAGAGCCTTGGTGAGTGAGGTAAAGAAGAACCCAAATATCACTGTGGCTGAGCTCCAGAGATGCAGTCGGGAGATGGGAGAAAGTTGTAGAAAGTCAACCATCACTGCAGCCCTCCACCAGTCGGGGCTTTATGGCAGAGTAGCCTGACGGAAGCCTCTCCTCGGTGCAAGACACATGAGAGCCCACATGGAGTTGGCTAAAAAAAAACACCCGAAGGACTCCAAGATGGTGAGAAATAAGATTCTCTGGTCTGATGAGACCAAGGTAGAACTTTTTGGCCTTAATTCTAAGTGGTATGTGTGGAGAAAACCAGGCACTGCTCATCACCTGTCCAATACAGTCCCAACAGTGAAGCATGGTGGTAGCAGCATCATGCTGTGGGGGTGTTTTCCAGCTGCAGGGACAGGACAACTGGTTGCAATCGAGGGAAAGATGAATGCGGCCAAGTACAGGGATATCCTGGATGAAAACCTTCTCCAGAGTGCTCAGGACCTCAAACTGGGCCGAAGGTTTACCTTCCAACAAGACAATGACCCTAAGCACACAGCTAAAATAAGGAAGGAGTGGCTTCACAACAACTCCGTGACTGTTCTTGAATGGCCCAGCCAGAGCCCTGACTTAAACCCAATTGAGCATCTCTGGAGAGACCTAAAAATGACTGTCCACCAACGTTTACTATCCAACCTGACAGAACTGGAGAGGATCTGCAAGGAGGAATGGCAGAGGATCCCCAAATCGAGGTGTGAAAAACTTGTTGCATCCTTCCCAAAAAGACTCATGGCTGTATTAGATCAAAAGGGTGCTTCTACTAAATACTGAGCAAAGGGTCTGAATACTTGGGACCTTGTGATATTTTAGTTTTTAATTTTTAATAAATCTGCAAAAATGTCAACAATTCTGTGTTTTTCTGTCAATATGGGGTGCTGTGTGTACATTAATGAGGAAAAAAATGAACTTAAATGATTTTAGCAAATGGCTGAAATATAACAAAGAGTGAAAAATGTAAGGGGGTCTGAATACTTTCCGTCCCCACTGTATGTGGTATCGAGGTGTAGAGAGATTCTACATCAATTCCAACCAGCCAAGCATCTTTTGAGACTTGTAGGTCTTTGATCTTGGCTACAACATTTCTAGCGTCTTGCACATATGATTTCAATCCCGTGACCATATCCTTCAACAGAGCATCCAGATATTTGCCAATCCTATCTAAAGGACCTTTGATAGCGGACACTATTGGTCGTGCGGGAGGAATACACAAGTTCTTGTGCACCTTGGGTATTATGTAGAACAGTGGTTCTCAACCGGGGTTCCGCGGCGATCTGACTGTCAGTCATAGGCAGCTGACAGGAGGATCGCAGACACAGGCAGAGATAGGCAGGGAAGCGGCTGGCACCCTATTGGCTGTAGCGCGCTGTTTCCCACAGGCCCCTCCTCCCCTCCTGTCCTTCCCGAGTGGTTGTATGTCACATCATCTGGGGTGGACAGGATAGGAGGAGGAGGGGCCGAGGGGGAACAGCATGCCACTGGAGGAGATATGAAGCCAGAAGAAGAAAGCAAGTACTGAAGTGTGCCCAGCTGTGTCCCCCCACAATGTGCCCAACAGTCTGTCCCATGTAATGTCCCCTATCATGTCCCCTACCCCATGTAATGTGCCCTGTCATGTGTCCTGTCCCATGTAATGTCCCCTGTCATGTGGCCTGTCCCAGTTAATGTGCTCTGCCCCATGTAATGTCCCCTGCCCCATGTAATGTCACCTGTCCCGTGTAATGTCCTTTTTCATGTACCCTGTCATGTGGCCTGTCCCAGGTAATGTGCTGTGCCCCATGTAATGTCCCCTGTCATGTCACCTGTCCCATGTAATGTCCCCTGTTATGTGCCCTGCCCCATGTAATGTCCCCTGTCATGTGCTCTGCCCCAGGTAATGTGTTCTGCCCCATGTAATGTCCCCTGTCATGTGCCCTGTCCCATGTAATGTCCCCTGTCATGTGGCCTGTCCCAGGTAATGTGCTCTGCCCCATGTAATGTCCCCTGTCATGCCCTGTCCCATGTAATGTCTCCTGTCATGTGCCTTGTCCCATGTAATGTCCCCTGTCATGTGCCCTGCCCCATGTAATGTCCCCTGTCATGTGCTCTGCCTCATGTAATGTGCTCTGCCCCATGTAATGTGTCCTGTCCCATGTAATGTCCCCTGTCCCAGGAAATGTGTTCTGCCCCATGTGCCCTGTCCCATGTAATGTCACCTGTCCCATGTAATGTCCTTTGTCATGTGCCCTGTCCCATGTAATGTCCTCTGTCATGTGGCCTGTCCCAGGTAATGTGCTTTGCCCCATGTAATGTCCCTTGTAATGTCCCCTGTCATGTGCTCTGCCTCATGTAATGTGCTCTGCCCCATGTAATTTCCCCTGTCATGTGCCCTGTCCCATGTAATGTCCCCTGTCATGTGCCCTGTCCCATGTAATGTCCCCTGTCATGTGCCCTGTCCCATGTAATGTCCCCTGTCATGTGCCCTGTCCCATGTAATGTGCTCTGCCCCATGTAATGTCCCCTGTCATGTGGCCTGTCCCATGTAAGGTCCCCTGTCCCATGTAAGGTCCCCTGTCCCATGTAATTTCCCCTGTCATGTGCCCTGTCCCATGTAATGTGCTCTGCTCCATGTAATGTCCCCTGTTCCATGTAATGTCCCCTGTCATGCGTCCTGCCCCATGTAATGTGGTCTGTCCCCTGTAATGTCCCCTGCCCCATGTAATGCCCCCTGCCCCATGTAATGTCCACTGTCCCATGCAATGTCCCCTGTCATGTTCCCTGCCCCATGTAATGTCCCCTGAATGGATCAGCTCCGCAGGAAAAGAAAGCACAAGTTTCACATTAAATAGGTACGTTTTAATATTTATTCTTTTATTTAACGCTATTTCTACAAACAATTTTTGTTATCAATAGCTCGCTGATCATACCAATGTTCCGTGAGCTGTAGATGTGAACATTATTTCAGGGGTTCCTCGAGATCTCAAACTTTTTGCCAGGGGTTCCTCCAAGGTCAAAAGGTTGAGAAACAGTGATGTAGAAGGTTGGTATATTGTAATCATTTATCCATAGGTGTTTGTATTCCCGTTTGCCTAATAACCCTACTTCTTTGGCCAATTTTATTTTGGAACATCCACTATATTTGGGAAAGGGTCATTTTCAAGTTGTTTATAGGTTTCGCTATCGCCCAAAAGGCGTTTTTACCTCCCCCTCATACATTTGTTCACTCATTAATACAACATTCCCGCCTTTATCACTTCTCTTTATTACCACCTGCTTAGCCCCTTGTAACTCCTTTAAGGCTCGTCTATCATTTTTGGAAAGGTTATCGGTACTTTTCTGTGTCCAATCTACCAAATTTAATTCAGTTTTTATCATGTCCAAAAAAAAGACTAACCCATTTATTTTTTCAGAGAGAAGCCATCTTTTTAGATTTTATTTTTAGATCAGCTTTTGTTGCGTTGTGTAAGGTGTACAATGGGTTTTTGAATCTTCTTGATTTTTGATTGTTCACTATTGATCTAATTTTTAAAGTCTTACTCTTGCTCAGAAGCGCTTTATCTTATCTTTTCTTTATACATGTTTATGTATACACTTTTCCAATTTCCCAAGTTTCCCCCTTATCCATGATGGAAAGAATGCCATTTAATGGAGACTAGCCAAAATAGATACATGGCAAAAAATAAAAACCTAAGTGTTCCTTTAACTGCTTGAGTACCAGCCGCCGCAGTTATATTGCGGCAGGTTGGCTCCCCTGGGCGAGCCGCCGTGGCTGTATGTCGGCCGCTTTAAGAGCACCAGGGGGCGTGCCTGCGGCACGATGATAGAGCCGATGAGAGCGCCCAGCGGTCGCGATGTCTGCCAGGCACCCGCAATTGCTCAAGAGAGACAGAAAGTAGGGCTTTCAATAAAAACAGACAGATCTCCGTTCTGTCAGGGGTGAGGAGACTGATCAGTTGTTCCTACTGCTTAGGAACAATGATCAGGCTCCTTCCCCAGGCAGTCCCATCCCCCCACAGTTAGAAACACTCCCTAGGTAGCATATTTAACCCTTTGACCGCCCCTAGTGTTGACTCCTTCCCTGCCAATGACATTTATACAGCAATCAGTGGCTATTTTTAGCATTGATCGCTGCATAAATGTCAATGGTGTCAAAAGTGTCGGATCTGTCTGCTGCAATCCCGATAAAAATTGCAGATCGCCACAATTACTAGTAAAAAAATAATAATAAAAATGCCATAAATATATCCCCTATTTTGTAGATGCTATAACTTTTGCGCAAACCAATAAATATGCACTTATTGCGATTTTCTTTTTTTTTTTTACCAAAAATATGTAGAATAATACAGATCAGCCTAAATTGAGGAAGAACTTTGTTTTTTAACTTTTTTTTTTTTTTTTTATTGGATCTTTATTAAAGCAAAAAGTAAAAAATATTGTTTTTTTTTCCAATTCGTCGCTCTTTTTTTGTTTATCGCAAAAAATAAAAACCACGGAGGTGATCAAATGGCACCAAAAGAAAGCTATTATTTGTAGGGAAAAAATGATGTCAGTTTTGTTTGGGTACAGCGTGTCGCACGACCGCGCAATTGTCTGTTAAAGCGGCCCAGTGCCGTATTGCAAAAAATGGCCTGGTTATTAAGGGGGCAAAGCTTCCGGGGCTTAAGTAGTTAATGAATAGATTGGGACCGGGTACCTGCTGTGGCGGCGATGCCGTGATAAGGAACAGCCAGAGGCCCGTCCCAATGTCCACACGATGCTACGTCATCCATTTGCGAAACACGGTGACGTCAACAGCGTCACGTGACGCCTCTTTCCACCATGTCCTGGAAGGGAGCTCTCTGCGAGCCATGAAGGTTAGAGCCGGGCTGAGTGGTATTGAGTGAGAAACGAGACTGAGGACCTGAAAATTGGAGGACACATCAATTGAGGAGGGCACTGTATAGCCAGCGTTTGTACCCGGTGTTGACCTACACAGGGATAACACATATATGATATATACAGTGGAGTGACAAGGCTAACTACCCTAACCACCTAATACCCTATGTTGAATATGGACTACAGGTCATTTCTTGCTACATAACTGGTGTGTTTACAGAAAATTATAGCTTGAATTGCTTTGATGAACACAATTGTTCAGCGATCCATGGTCTCCCACTCTCTCCCCTCAGCTTCTACATTTCATTTACCTATATACAGGATACCGCACAGTCTCTCTCAGATTTTTGATCAGGACTATTGCTGTATACCAGAGAAGTATAAGAGCTTATTAGTGGTAGCGCATATTCTATCTGTGGATAAACATCATCCTTCAGTATTGGCTGTATATCCACATTGCTACTCCGTGGACATTATTATTCTCACCAACAGCCATTATACATCTAGCCCTCATCTCCCCATCCCTCTTATACCATCACCCATCCGTCCTTCAGTGGCTCGAGCACCCAGGGACCTCTGCACAGGCGGTAAAGCCATATATTTCACCTTTTATTGCTATATACAGCGATTTGCTGTGGCATGACCATTTGTGCATAGATTATCTGGCGTCAGGAGAATTGTATACATGTTTTATGTGTTACTGTTTTTTGCTTGTCATTTGCGGTGTGTGTTGCCCTATCCACTGACTATTTAGCACAGTAACCACTGGATTTACATCTTGCTTTTGTGCTTATCCAATAACCTCCAGTGGAGGATGTTATATGAATTTTAATCATTCAATAAATATTTTTTTCCTTAAATCCCTGCACTGTAAGCCGAGTTGCTCATTTGGTCATTCAGTTCTTCACTACTACTACAACTTTTTGCTCTAGGAACACAGTTGACCTGTTTCTGATAAAAACATGGGTATAGTAATTTTTCTACATGGGGTTATGGGGGGAATATCATGGATACACATCCTATGTAATGCATTTCACCTGTTTCTGATAAGAACATGGACATCATTTATTTTTCTACATGGGGATTATTGGGGGAATATCATGGTTACACTTAACACGGAACATATGTAACCTGTTTCTGAAAACATAATGGGTATAATTTTTTCCACATGGGGATTATGGGTGGAATATCATGGCTAAACATGCCTAAGAACTAGAGTTGGGCGAACAGTTTGAGCCAAGTAAAAGTTTGGCCCGAACGTCTCTTGTTAAAGAGGAATTTCAGTTTTAGATGGCCCCCTGCCTGCAGACCCCCACAACCACTGCCCAGGGTGGTTGGGAAGAGACCCTTGTCCCCATGTGCCCTAAAGCACCCCCCCCCATGTTGAGGGCATGTTGTCTGGTATGGTTCAGGAGGGTGGGGGGGGGGCACTCACTCATTCCCCCCCATCCTGATCTGCCAGGCTACATGCTCGGATAAGGGTCTGGTACGGAATTTGGGGGACCCTACGCCATTTTTTTCACTTTTTTTCTATTGCCGACAATGTATTTTTTTTTTTTCTTTCATTCAGCTGTCAGCAGGGAAGCCCAATGACAGCTGATGGCCCATCTGTTGTCAAGGATGCAGAGGTCCACTTCCTGATGTGCTCCTTTACAACCAGCTATGCGCTATGCAGCACATTGTGGGACGCTCGGCGGGCAAACATCCTGTCAAAAACCACATTCAGGTGTTCGCCGAACGGGCAGCTCAACTCAAACTTTTCACCCAACTCTCGTTCCTAGACATGTTTACCCATGATATTCCACGCATGATCCCCATGTAGGAAAATAATTATACCCATAATGTTGTCAGAAACAGGTTAAATATGTTCTTTGGTAAAGGGGTTGTAAACTCTCAAGGTTTTTCACATTAATGCATGTCAATCAAATCCAGTGACACAGGGGGCAGGGCCGAGTCCTGCTGTCTGTCAATGGATGCAGCAGCAGGATTCGGGAGCACGACTGCATGAGTGCCCCCATGGAATGCGTGGGGACACTCGAGAAGAAGAGGAGCCAGAAGCGCCGCTGAGGGACCCCAGAAGAGAAGGATCAGAGGCCACTCTGTGGAGAACCCTTGCACAGAGGAGGTAAATATGACGTGTTTGTTATTAAAAAAAAAACCAAAACACCTTTTTATAACCCCTTTAAGCTTAACCATGATATTCCCTCCATAATCCCCATGCAGAAAAATATTTATACCCATATTCCTATCAGAAACAGGTCAAATGCATTACAAAGGATGTGTATCCATGATATTCCACCCATAAGCCCCGTGTCGAAAAATATTCATATGCATATTGCTATCAGAAATAGGTTAAATATGTTCCTTGGAATGTGTAGCCATGATATTCCCACCATAAATCCCAAGTAAAAAAAAATAATTATACCCATGTTCTTATCAGAAACAGGTCAACTGTGTTCCTAGGCATGTTTAGCCATAATATTCCACCCATGATCACCATGAAGAAATATAATTATCCCTTTCATGTCTAAGCCTATTTTTGACATTTGGTGTTTACAAGTTAAAATCCATATTTTTTGCTAGAAAATTCCTTAGAGCCCCCAAACATATATTTTTTTAGCGGAGAATCTAGAGAATAAAATGGCGATTGTTGCAATATTTTATGTCACACGGTATTTGTGCAGCAGTGTTTTAAATGCAACTTTTTGGGAAAGGGGACACTTTCATGAATTTAAAAAAACCAAACAGTAAAGTTAGCCCAATTTTTTTGTATAATGTGAAAGATGATGTTACGCCGAGTAAATAGATACCAAACATGTCATGCTTTATAATTGCACGCACTCGTGGAATGGCGACAAACTAGGGTACCTAAAAATCTCCATAGGCGACGCTTTAAATTTTTTTTACGGTTACCAGGTTAGAGTTACAGAGGAGGTCTAGTGCTAGAATTATTGCTCTTGCTCTGACGATCGCGACGATACCTCACATGTGTGATTGGAACACCGTTTACATATGCGGGCGTGACTTCCTTATGCGTTTGCTGCGCGAGCTCGCGGGGAAGGGGGCGCTTTAAAAAAAAAAAAATTCTTATTTATTTTTATATTCATCAATTGTGTTTAAAAAAATTTTTTTGATCACTTTTATTGCTGTCACAAGGAATGTAAACATCCCTTGTGACAGTCATAGGTGGCGACAGGTACTCTTTATGTAGGGATCAGGGGTCTAAAAGACCTCCAATCCCTCCTTTGCACTTCAAAGTATTCAGATCGCCGTTTTCGGCAATTCTAAATACTGTATTTTTTTAAAACGGGCGCCATTGACAGCTGAGTAAACGGGAGGTGACGTCACTTCCGTGTTTATAATTAGGAGTCCGGAATGAAAGCCGCTTACAGCTTCATTCTAGTCTGTCCCTAGCCGCCGGAGGCGGCGGATTGATGATCGGGCCTCCCGGTGGAACGGGAGGCCCGGTAAGAGCGGCGGGAGGGGGGGACGTGCCCTCCCGCTCCTCCGGTATAACAGCCGAGTGGCTTTTAGCCGCATCGGTTGTTATCCCTGGAAAGCCGATCGCCGACTCTAAAAAACAGTACCGGGATGATGCCTGCAGCTGCGGGCATCATCCCGGTATAACCCCCGAAAGCTGAGTATGCACATCTGCGTACGCTCGGCGGGAAGGGATTATACATATATTTTATCAGAAATAGGTTAAATATGCTCCTTGAAATGTGTAGCCATGATATTCCACCCATAATCCCCATGTAGAAAAATTATTATATGCATTTTTTTTTTTTTTTTTTATCAAACAGGTTAAATATGTTCCTTGGAATGTGTAACCATGATATTCCCCCCCATAATCCCCATGTAGAAAAATAATTACTGTTATTGTAAAACTGCATGTATATAAATCAGCAAGTGAACAGTTAAACATTAGCACCTATTAAAAAAGGGGAGCTGCGTGCTAAACTACATAATGAAAGATATATAAACATTGCATACTAAAAAGGTTACAAAAGTGAACATAAATCACCATAATACATGCTGACATTTTGTCACTCATCAATTGTGTCATCAAGTCCCAATGATGATATAAGGAACTAAGCAAATACGTCCTTCAAGATGAATTACCTGTGGAAAACAATAACAAGGTGTTTATATCCTCCTCGTGATAAACCCGATCATGAACAGACAATTGTGAATCCACCATCACACAGAGTGCACGCTTACCAGCTTGCACAAGCTGACTCGCTTTTGGCTAATACCCAGCCAGGGCCTTTTCCTCTAGGGATAGCAAATGAATGGCAGATCCAACCACAGCAGCCTCTGGACACTACTAAGGGGCGGATGGACTTGGATGGTCACAGGGACTCAAGAGATCCAGGGTCCTCACTCGACAATCATGTTCCTGGCGATCATAACTTCTCTCAGGTATGGCTTTCTGAGTCCCAGGCCAAGAGCCAAAACATTAGCAACTGCTTCTTGCAACATAGTATCAAGCGCTGCAGGAAAGAATAACCTATTTTGAGTAACAACAGAGGCATTACCATATATGTGGATAAAACTTGCTGATAGCAGAGCAAATGCTTTATAAAAGCTCAGTGTAGACTGATGTATACAAGCTGAAGCCGAATGTGTACAAGACCTTACACCACACAACAACCACTTAAAGTGATTGTAAAGGCAGAAGGTTTTGTAACTTAATGCATTCTGTGCATTAAGATAAAAAGCCTTCTGTGTGCAGCAGCCACCCCAGCATCCCCTAGTATTGACCTGAGCCCCATCTCTGTCCACGAATGCCTCAGCCGTCCATGACTCTCCCTCCTGATTGGCCATTGGCGCCCGCTGCTGTCAAAGTCAGTTAGCCAATCAGGAGAGGGGCGGGCGGGGTCGATCCGGGGCTCTGTGTCTGGATGGACACACTGAGCTGCAGCTCGGCTCGGGTGCCCCCATAGCAAGCTGCTTGCTGTAGGGGGAATTCAACAGGAGGGAGGGGCCAGAGAAAAGGAGGAGGATCTGAGCTACTCTATGCAAATCCATTACACAGGGCAGGTAAGTATAACATGTTTATTATTTTTATAGAAAAAAAAACAAGACTTTACAATCACTTTATAGATCACATTATACACATTCAAATGAAAATCTGTGCTCAATTTTATAAGATTTAGCATTTTGACCAAGGTAGTAAAAAAAAATAAATTATATTCATAATGCCTTAACCAGCTTCTGTATTTATTTGTCCGTGCCTGTATTAGGGAACAAAACACCTTTTATGTTGTGGTATGCTTACAAGATTACAGCCACCTGTACAGTGCAACAAAAGCTTAGGCTTCTATTTATAAAGAATTTGTTGAATAAATAAGACAAGCATTGACCCAAATTTGACAAATTCTAACTACTTTTATATAAGTTTTCTCCTATCTGCTACATGTAGTAGCCATAATGCCGTATTCCTCTGACTGAGGTATGTCAGAATAGAATACAGCATTATGGCCACTAGAAGGAGAGAAAGATCATATGAAATCATATTACTTGAAAAAAAAAGTCAGAATTCAACTAGAATGAGTGAATGGCTGTCATATTGCGCTAAAATAAATAAATAAATAAATAAATATATATTTTTAAATTAACCTCTTAGTGTTGGCTCAGTGACCTGCACAGGACCACCTCTGACATGTATGTAGATTCTATTAGATATGCAAGACCTCCCTCCAACGTTCGTGGTCAAACGGGCCCATAGAGTCCCCCCTACTCCACCGGTACTGGGCACCCTAGCAAGGCCTCTCTTTTTACGTATGCTCAACTATCAAGACCGTGACAGGATGCTGGCAACAGCAAGAAACAAACCTAATCTCCAAAACGAAAATTCAAAGATCCTCCTTTTCCTGGATTATTCTCCAGAAATGCAACAGCGTCGCAGATCCTTTACAGAGGCGTCTCAGGGAAAAGGGCAGCAGATTCAGCCTCCTATATCCGAGCAGGCTTCGGGTCATCGATGGGGATTGTATGCGGTTCTTTGAGTCACCTGACATGGCCTCCACCTGGCTGGATGTACGATAAAGCTGAAAACCTTCCTTTGATGTTCTGGTTCTGACACAGCAAGTACATCAGTTTTCAATGTTTTATCTATTGCTGGTATAGTCTAAGGGCTTTGCACACATTTGATAATCTTCTTTGTGAAGTGATTCCATGAGACATGTGAGCCACAAACTCACTTCTTCCTCCATGCTGAGGGGACGTCAGTCTACGACACATTATACTCCCAGCCATAGAAGACCAACTTGCAGGAGCATATGATGCATCGTCCCGGAACCTTTATTCAGCTAGCCCTCTCCATCATCTCCCCCCCACAGTGGTGTGTCTTCTGGACCCTTGGTCCCCCCACACTAGACATAGTGGATTGATTGTGCCCAGTTCTAGTTCACTGTTGTTTTTTTGTGGGTCAGGGTCCCTACCTGTCCCCTTGTTTTTGAATGGGGTCAGGTATGGATCGGTTGTGCCTGGGTTGTTCTTAATTTTAGTTTTTTGCTTTCTATTACCTTTTGATTGCATCAATATGTCGTATCATAAGCTTGTGCTTTTATTGCTGCTCATGAGATGTACTCTATCACTAAAGTCATTACCACCTCTACTATATTTCCTGATTTTCTATAGATATGGCCCTGAAAAGGAAAGGGGGTCTGGAGGCGCCAACTCTGCTGACACTGTTATATGATGAAGGTGTAATACATACACTTACTGGTAAGTAAGTTCAGATGGGGTGGCGATATCCATCAGGGGTTGTGTTATCCTGGGATGTGCTGGTGTGCAGGCTTCACTGGCGGTCCTTCACCTCAGGGGGATGTTGGTTCCTGGTTGAGAGAGGCTTAACAGCGGTGTCCAGTGTGTGGAAGCTCCACGCTAACCACCCTGGAACCCGAAAGCGGAAGTGATGTCAGCGGTGCACAGGAAGTGTCCAGACACAGATAGGAGATAATACAGGCTACGCGCTCGGGGGTCACAGCTCCTTCTACTGGCCTGTTTGCTCTCAGGAGGAGAGCGACTTAAATGGAAGTACAGGACATCTGACTGATGGGATGTGGGCGGGACATCCGCGGCTGTGGAACCACAACAGCCAGCGGACCCGCATTGTGAAAACAAGGATGTAAAAAATAAACAAGTAAAGGTTGGTAGTGGGAAAAAATATGCTCAGAGTCAATAGTTTCATGTGCAAAAGAAAAAATGTTTTATTTAAAAAGGATCATTGATTTAATAAGCGACTATTATATATAAAAAAAAAAACTTTAATAAAAGATAGGTAAAAAAAAAAGAAAGTGTCACAAATGGGATTAAAAAATGCATAAGGATGCATTGTTGGTGGACAATGGAGCACATTATTGGATAAAAGAGTGGGGATGGGGAAAAAATTTTTAACCCCCAAGTTATGCCATATCCCAGGGTAACAGAAAATGAACCCAGTGGGAAATGTCTAAAAAAAGGGGACAAGGATTGATAGTCAAGGGTAAAAATATTGGTAAATATATATATATATATATATATATATATTAGTAAAGGATATATTGATAAAAAATATAAAATATGTAAAATATATATATAGCGGGGGGTCAAGCTACAATAAGGAGTGTGTCTCTATTTCTTCATTGGGTCCTGTGTTCAAGGAATATATCCAGTACGTTTCTTGCTGACATAAACGTTTAAAACGTTCTGTAGTCGGAAGGTCTCTGGGAATGGCCTCTATGACCCAGACTTTGAGGCTTTTGGTGGATTTTTGGTGTTCTTTCAGGAAATTGAGAGGGACACTATGTTTGTCACTGCCCTTTTCTATGAAGCGCCTGTGTTCGCCAAAACGTTGGCGTAAGGTGCGTATAGTCCTGCCCACATAAAACAGGCCACATGGGCAGGTCAGGCAGTATACCACGTATTCACTAGAGCAATTGTGGAATTCTTTTATTGTATATAAACAAAAAAAAAAAAAAAAAAAAACATACCCCGCGGCAGACCACACAGTATACCCTTCGAAGCTTTGTGATTGTTTGGTGCACAACAGCACCCACGAAATGTGAGTACCCCCTTGTGGGAAAGTTATCTTGTTGGAATAAACGTTTTTTAAATGGAATTACACTATATAGTCTCTCCTTGTTTTGATGATTAATGTCTATGGAGCCTAACTGACCCAGAGTGGAGATCGATCTAGCTTGCCGCATATAGCCCAGGGGGTGGCTACATAGCGTGTTTTGACACAAGTTAAACGCTGTGTCACACGCTCTAAGGTGAGCGCAACCACTGTGGGGGGGGCACTGTGGCACACTATTATTGTTTAAAGCACTGGAATTCAGCACATTGGATGACTTGGACGTCTATGGATATTTATGGACACGGAAGCACTTTTTAGTTTCAACTTGGGGACACTTATATAAGAACTTTGAATCACGGCCATTTAAACGCAGTTTGCGTTTCTTTGATGTTTGCATGTTGCACGTTATATGAAGCAGTGCATGCTTTTTTATGTTTTCAGTCACCTCTTTAATATATTTTTTATGCACGATTGTATATATATACTTTGGCACTATATGCACTTTATATTGATTGTCCACAGGTTTATACATATGCATATTGCATAGAAGTGATACCATTTATTTTTCAACAGGAGTGTTTTGATATTTCTTAGTTGTATTTTAAATTATTATTTTTTCAGCACAATTATGCACAATGGATGTGAATAGTGAGATATATATATATAAAAATATTTTTTAAGGTTTTAGGATATTTCTCCGTATGACATATAATCAAGCGCAACGCAAATTTTCTTATGTTATAGCTTTTATTGTATATGTTTTTCCTTTTATGGTGAAGTCTTTTTGCCCGTGGTTCACAAATTTAAAGGTGAGGCATAATTTTTTCTGGCATTGATACATTCCCACTAGTGGAATGAGGGGAATATATGAGATTGAGGTGGATGGGGCATTTTTGATTTTACTAGGTGCTATTTTACTCTTTATGTTTTTTGCTTTGCGGTAGGATACCTTGGGTTGTTGAGTGAGAGAGGGACCCAGGAATGGGTCTCTGAGCAGGATGCACCAATGTTTGGCTATGATGTTCTCCATTCTTTTATGACAGCCATGGAACTGAGTTGTAAATCGTGTTGGTTGTAAATCATCTGCAGTTTTTGCCTCTGGTTGAAGTATTGTTGCTTGTTGGCTGAAGGCTTTTTTAACCAGATTTGGTGGGTACCCCTTGTCCTGGAATTTTTCTGAAAGGAGTATGCCTTGTGTATGGTAGTCTTCGTCTTTGGTGCAGTTTTGCCGAATTCTATGAAATTTACTTTTAGGTATATTTTGGATCCACCTTGGGTGGTGACAGCTCTGGTAGTGGATGTAGGAATTTCCAGCAGTTGGTTTGACAAAGTTTGTGGCATGTATTTGGGATTCACTGTGGAAAAGTTCTAAGTCCAGGAAGGCTAATTTGTTGGAGTCTTGCACATGAGTGAAAGATAGCCCTAGGGAATTGTGGTTGCAATGCTTAACAAAGGGCTCCACACTCTCTTTTGGACCATCCCAAATTATTAAGATATCATCGATGTAACGTCCGTAGTAGATGATATGAGCAGCAAAGGGATTGTTATATAGAACATACTGTAGTTCCCAATAGCCCATAGTCAAATTGGCATAGCTTGGAGCGAAATTGGCACCCATAGCGGTACCTTGGGATTGTAAATAAAATGTATGATCAAACTCAAAATAGCTATGTTCTAAACAGAATTTGGTGGCTTCCAAGATGTACTGTGCCTGTCTGGGGTTGATGAGAGGATCCTTGGAGAGAAAATGTTCCACAGCTCTAAGGCCTATGGTGTGAGGGATGGAGGTATATAGGGATGCGACATCTAGGGACACCCACTGGTAAGAAAGAGAAAGAAAAACCTCCAATGGTATAGTATGTAAAAAAAGGGGAATTTTATTGCCTCAGACAACTATGCATCTTTAAAACATCCAAAACATAAAAGCCGGCAAAATATAAAAACAACAGAGACGCCTGTGCTAGGTTACATGGGGCTCTATGGCGATCTGGCGTACACTGCGTGGCCACGCCCTACACGTTTCGTGATAGGTCACGTCTTCAAAGGGGCACGGGCGACGCAGTGAACCATCGCTATTTATAGTACTTCCTTATGTACGATGTTTTAAAGATGCCTAGTTGTCTAAGGCAATAAAATTCCCCTTTTTTTACATACTATACCATTGGAGTTTTTTCTTTCTCCCCTTCTTTACCTACGAGTCCAAACGAGGGAGTGTTTACATCAATGCGGAAGTGTCGGAACCATCTCCAGCTGTGTGGTGAGCTGACATCTACTGTCCCTGCAGAGGGCTAAATCTGCATGCTTATAAGAC
This sequence comes from Lithobates septentrionalis, assembly GCA_037952835.1. Lineage (NCBI taxonomy): Eukaryota > Metazoa > Chordata > Amphibia > Anura > Ranidae > Lithobates > Lithobates septentrionalis. The sequence goes on from JBBDGP010002238.1 coordinate 36,560, forward strand.
CTTGCTATAAAGGAGGTCCAACGTGTCTGGTAAGGATACATCTATTATCAACCTTCGGATCCACTGGTGGTTGGAGGTCCCTTCACGTCCCCTTATTCCTTTATACACACTAAGGAATACAATTCATGAACTTTGGATATGCGTTTTTCCTGCGACTCAGGATGCAATTTTGAACTTTTTCACTTATGACTTTGCACTTGGGTGGAATAACCTTTGTTTTTTCTTTTTTGCACACCAGTTTATAACTTTATTGTTGGTTTATATGTAGGCAATGGTCAATATTAGTATCTGACTTACATGTCGCTGTTTGCTCTGTAGCATAGCGACTTTCTAATTCACTCACAATTAACTTTGATGGTGTTTTTTATTTATATATATATATATATATATATATATATATATATATATATATATATTTATACACACTAAGGAATGCAATTCATGAACTTTGGATATGCGTTTTTCTTGCGATTCAGGATGCAATTTTGAACTTTATGACTTTGCACTTGGGTGGAATAACCTTTGTTTTTTCTTTTTTGCACACCAGTTTATAACTTTATTGTTGGTTTATATGTATGCAATGGTCAATATTAGTATTTGACTTACATGTCGCTGTTTGCTCTGTAGCATATCGACTTTCTAAATCACTCACAATTAACTTTGATGGTGTTTTTTATTTATTTTTTATTTGTTTATCTACTTATGATAATCATGTAGTAATATAGATTTAAATATCTAATGCAAGCGCACAATTTTTTCTTTGTATGTAATTTTTCACCTCATTGATATTTGTGGTTTTGTTGCAGCTGCAGTTATATTAATTTTTTGCTTGATAGCGCAGGTTTTCTCTTTCTATTTTAATAATGAGCTCCATTGGAAAAAAAAGGAGGGGGGAGGGGGGGGGGAAGGGGAAAAAAATTGTGATAAAAAAATGTACTTCTAAAAATATAGATTCCAAAAATGTGGCATCCAAAAAGAGTGCAGCTCGGAGGGCAGGCACAACAATAGAGGTTTGAAGAAGAAAGGTTTTCTGGCGCTCAGATCTTGTGATGTCAGGAATGGAATTGTATAATGATGGTTCTGATAGAACATTAATGTTAGAACAAAAAAAAGGGGGGGGGGAGAGAGGAGGCAGCCGTCCTCAGAGGGTGTCCATAGCCTCTGTGAGCATAGCACTGAAAAGGGAAGGGGGGTGTGGAGGCGCCAACTCTGCTGACACTGTTATATGGTGAAGGTGTAATACATACACTTACTAGTAAGTGTGGGCGTTATGGCCGCTGGTACCTTTAAAAAAATAGAAAATCGTATCCTGGAATGTCAGAGGCTTGAACTTGAAATTTAAAAGCGCTTTATTGTTTCGTTGTATCTCAAGCTTCAGACCCCCCATATCATCTTACTTCAGGAAACCCATCTTATGGGCAGCAAAATAATGGCGTTGAAAAAACCCTGGGTACAAAAGGCTTTTCATGCCATGTACTTAAGCTACATTGCGGGATTTTCCATCCTCATTAATAGATCTTTACCTTGTGTAATTGATACTGTAATTACTGATCCCTATGGGAAATACGTGAAGGTGGTACTAACGATATGGCAGCAAAAATGTGATAATAGCCTTATACATCCCTTCTCCCCTGAGATATTATATACTGTTTTGTAAAAGATTAACCCTTACTGCCCAGCAAAGTTGGTAATTATGGGTGATTTCAACTCCACTTTGTCACCTGATTTGGATGGGCCTCCACCCCGGTTAAGTCTCTCAGGAGACTTATCCACTTGGGCTCTGACTGCCGGTCTCACCGAAATATGGCACTGGAAACATCCTACAGATAAAGCCTACTCTTGTTTTTCTACTACTTATAAAACCTCTTCCTGCATTGATTTGGCTTTTGCCAACCCTTCCTTTTTAACAGATGTCTTAGAAGCTTATTTATCCAGAGGTTTATCTGATCATTGTCCCCTAGAGTTGCTCCTCCTCCCTCTGACCCATTGTAATGGGTCCCTGTGGTATTTGGAAACTCACTGGATATCCCACCCTGACATCTCTGAAAAACACCTCCTATTTTGCAGGAGTATTGGAATGTAAATATGGGTTCTTCCTCTCCAAATATGGAATGGGATGCCTTTACCAGGGGTCACTATATCTCATCTATAACTGCTGTCAAGAAAGATCAGACCGGTGTGATATTGTCCTTTCAGGACAAGATAAAGACGAAAACCAACAGCTACAACTCAAATCCCAATGTTGAAAACTTTGATTCACTTGAATCTGCAAAGAGGGAGCTTCATTTGCATCTTGCCGAGGTCACGAGATTGGATCTTTCTAAGAGTAAACAAAAATTATTTGAGTAAGGCGACAAAAATGGCCAGTTCTTAGCCATGCTATCACTACACTAAATGCTTCTTACGTTAATCTCTGAGATCAGATCTCGCTCTGGCAGTGTAGTGTTTTCCCCTCCCCGATAACATCTTGGAAGAATTTATACCTCTTCCTTACCATCAACATTTGTACCATCCGACATGTCCTCCTTGTTAGACTCTGTCGCTCTTGGCTGGTTGTGGAAAGGTCCTCCCTTGTCCATGTTAGGATGTATAAATTGAAATAAAAGGTGTTTCCGAAATTTATTTACCTCTTTCGGAACTCCCCATATTGGATTCCAAAATCCTTTCCTGGTGCATCATGGCACCATATGGGTTGTGACTCCGCCCCCATAATCTGATATGACTGGTTAACTATAAATCAAAGACAGACCCGGCTCGCAGCATTCTCCTTTTTTTCCTCACCTGATCAAGACGAGTCGCGAGGTATCCCTTACCACTTGTCGCCCCAGCCAGGTTTAGCCTCTCCTGGGTGGAAGTCCTTCTTGTACAGCCTTCTAAACAAAGCTATATGGTTGGAGCCCCATTCTGGTGGTCTAGGGGGCATATTTCAGCCTCTCCTGGGCGGAAGTCCTTCCTGTACAGCCTCTAAATAAGATATATGGTTGGAATCCCATTCTGGTGGTTCAGGCTTCTCAAAGAAAGCTTTAACGAAAGTGACAGTGTTTCCTTTTGCTTTCCGTATGCTTTTTACTTCGTTTCTCGGTGTTATGGGCATTTGCCATTTCCAAGATGGCTGCAGCAGTGCAAGTACACTCTGAGCATGAAAGGCAGGAAGTGATGCAGCCTCTGTGTTTCCTGGCTAGAGCTTTTCCAGGATGGTGATCTGAACATGCTCAGGCACTGATATCATCACTAATGGCAAATGTGAGTTCTAAATGGTTTTATGGCATTTTTGGGCAACAAATAGTGGAGCTCTCTACTCATGCATGCTGGATGCTTATGTGGTCATTGTTTGCAGGCATGTTTTCCCTTTTTATGGCATTCATCTGTGTTTTTCCTATCTCCTTCTTAGTGTTGCTCTAGGATCATTGTGCTCTTTATGGCATTCACCTGGGATCTTCCTATCCGCTTTTCTATGCTTGCTCTGGGATCACTGTGTTGGGCTCAGTTTCCACTAGTGTGACTTGTCACTGCAAAGTCACATGTCAAGCCGTAACCCATGATTTACAACTAGTACCGTTCATAGATCTTAAGAATACACAGGCATTGCTTCAAGTCGCATCAAATTGCAGCAAAATTTTGCAACTTTCAGGTCGCAATAGTGGAGACATAGCTTATGCTGTTTTTCATTTCAGTCTGCTGCTTTGCTCTGTTTCTATGGGAAACGCTGTCCAGCCAGACCACCCATTGCTTTTAAGGTATAGGGATTAGGAAAGTAGTGAAGATTGAGAAAAAGAGAGCCAATATCTATAGTCCTGTAAGGACTACACGATGGAGGGAGCCTTCTGACGGTCAAAACAAAGTCACCATCTAAGAACAGACATCGAGGCAATGTTGATTAAGCTCATCATCTCACCCCTCATTATCATTGCTCCCCGTTCACAAACATCACAAGTTACCAGCCCTAATAGTCACTGCATTTGTTGCAGAAGGTCATTGCCTGTCAAGCTAGTATGTCAAATCTGCCTGGAGCAAGCACTATACAGCCCTGCAAGGACCTCAAGGTGAAGAGAGCCTGCTAAAAGCCAGAACAGTCACTGTTCAAAGTACAGACATACAGGCAACATTGATCAATGTCATCTTCTCACCTCTCATTTTGTTTGCTCCCCATTTACAAACACCACAGATTACTAGCCCTAATGGTTGCTGCCATAGGTGTGCGCAGCCTATTTTATTAGGGTGTGCACCTCAAAGCTCCAACACATATGCATTTGTGACATATTAACAGGCCTCTTCCCCACTCGTCATCCTAAAACAATGGGGGGGGGGGGGGGGAGCAGGTGAGCACACAAGGGGACCTGGGCAGCAGAAAGAAAAGGAACTGGGACAAGAGGGGTGGCATACATTGGTACCAGTCCCCTGTATTTTCCTCCAGTGGCAGCTGAATATTGGTGAGAGGAAGAGGAGGAGAAGCCTACTTTCAGCTGCTGTAGAAGAAAATACAGATCGGTCCATTAATTTCCACTCCAGCCGCCTATCCTGTCCAGGTTCTGGGGGTCAGCAAGTAAGGATCGCGGCTTACCTGTCACCTGCTCACAATTGATGGGTTGCCAACTCCAGGATTAGGGTGTGCCCTGGCACACCCCTTGCGCACGCCTATGGTTGCTGCATTTGTGGTGGAAAGTTATTGCTTGACAAGCTACAGTGCATAAATTGCCTAGCACGTCCAACCAGAACCAGTAGGTGGTGTCCAAATAGGAAAGCTTGCACAAGCTTTGAAGATTGCCCAATACAGACTTTTTTTTTTTTGCAAGGACAGCCAAGGACGCAATTGCCTGGGTTGAAGTGGAGGAAACTCTCCACAAGGTTAGAAAGTACTAATTTCCTTCACTGAACAACTGGAAGAGTTAATCCAGGAAGAATTGAAGGGGTCAGAGAAAAATGCCCTTATAAACAGGCTGTCAAAACTGTATACCCTGAAAAAGCTAGAGGTCAACCTGCTGCAGTCTTCTCCGATGATGGATGCATCGTGAATGTGGCTGGCAAGACATGGCACATTCAAGGAAGCTCTAGTCCGAAAATTAGATCTAGATCTGAAGTGCTCCTTCATACTGTAGCATCTGCAGGTGCTGGCACACCAGCAATAACCAGCCCATGTGCTGAATGAGTCTTATTGGGAGTGGTTTCATAATTGTCAACCAGCTGCCAAAGAATCTGACTTTTATCTTGGTGCAGACTTCTGGGAAATTATGTTTAGGGGGTGTTCTGTACACATTCTGTGTGCAGAGCACCTCCAGATGGTCATGTTTCATTGCATTTTACAGAAAACTGCAGCCCTAAAACAAATTTAAAAAAAATGGTGCAAGACACCAGAACACAGATCCAATCTATTTAGGAGTAGACAAGATACAGCCACCTCAAGGGTGACCATTAGCAGGTCAGGGCGAATATCATCTGACAAAAAACAGAAAGTTCAAAAGGTCCAGCATACAGGTGGTGCCTCCCAAGTAGACACCAGGAGGCAAAATCCTACGGATCGGGAAAAAGATTAGTAAATGAACTGGAGAAGTACCCAATCTTCATTATTGAAGCCTTAAAGCTCTAATGCTCCTGTCTTAGGAGAACAGCAGAAGTCCCTTTTAAGGGTGCACTAATCCAGGGGGTGCCTGTGCAAAGCTTTACGCACACACCTGGAGGGAAAACCTTCAGGATCAGTGGGCCATATCAGCTATATTGGCGTGACATTGGCGGAAATTTAAGGGAGGTACAATAATTTTTATTGAAAAAGTATAACATGACAAACTCACCCATGCAGGGGCATAATTCAATGAGCATACCGATCATATAACATTGACAGGTGGGAAGTCCACCTTTCAATCTCTTCCAGTCAGCCAGGCTACCAGAGTTGATGGGAAAGTAAAAAATTCTGTTCCAGTTTGTAGCTGAATAGAAAAAAAAAAAACGAGCAATCGTGAAGGTTCTAGTTACCCAGAGGAAATGAGGATTCGGTTCACCTCTGTTCCTAGCAAAAAAAAAAAATAAGAACCAGGTAATCTGTGCCCAGTGCTAAAGTTTAAAAAAAAAAATTAAAAAAATTGACAAGCAGCACAGGAAGTTAGAGTCGTGCAAGATGCAAAACCTCCAATCAATTATATTATTCATAAATCTGGGAGACTGGATTCTCCTGTAGGTTTATCAGACACCTACTTGTCCTAATTCATCCTCAATTTCTCTACCAGTTGAATTCCTCCCCTTCGGTCTGTACATCTCTCCCAGGGCATTCACAAAGGTCTTACTGTCTGCAATAGCGACAGGAAAAATTCAGTAGAACTTACACAAGGGAATTACCATCCTCCGATAGAGAAAGCCAAAGATGCTTTGGGAGTGAAGTCTCTTCCAGCAGAACAGTGCCGGAGTATCCTTGGCTCTTCGTAACTGACCAATTATTCTAAGATGGAACATTATCACATCAGACCCCAGCTAGAAAGGTTGGGGGACTCATTTCAAAGACCAGGCTGCTTACGGTCATGGGATGTTAAGCTTATGAGGAATAGTATGGAATTTTTTGAACCGAGTAGTGTTCAAAGCACTTCTGTCATTCACTCCTTTTTGCAAGAGGAGCAAGATTTGTACTGTGCCTAGGCAGCAGTGGAAGGGTGGAATGCTTAGGCTGTCAGTGGAGCTTCCTGTATCAATAATTGCAAATGTACCATTTTGGCTTAGGAGGCTCTAGTGTCTCTCTCTCCTACTCTTAAGCATTGAATCACCAATGCCCCTTCCAGTGATGACGGATTCGCTCTCTCATGGACAATTTTGCCATCCAGCTCCAAGAGACTACTTTTCATGGCATGGAAGTTGAGAGGCAGTGGCTACCAAGTCACGTATGCTCAGTGCAGGTAGCGGCTACCTTGTGTCAAACCAGAGAGGTCTTCATGAATAAGATTTACCTAAGAATATGAGAAAATGATGCAGATCTCGCACAGCAAAAGCCTGGAGTCCTTTATCACCTAAACCAGCCAAGGTTCCACAGTTCTTACAACTGGGGCTGAACAGGGACCTAGGTTCAAATATGTTTAAAGCTCAAAGTTCAGCTTTGTCTGCACTTGCAGGGGTTTAAGGAGTCCTTAACCCTTAGTGATGCAATTCTTAAAAGGCTTGCATGAAGTTATAGGCCTCCCAGGAAACCATTGTTCCCTATGTGGAACTTGCTTATGGTCCCCATTTCTATCAAAGACTCATTTCTATCCTACAGAACTGACTACACTCTGCAAAGACCGTATTTCTGGTTGCTACAACCTCTGTGAAGAAGGATGTCAGAACTGCAGGCTTTGCATTTAAGGAGCCTCACTTAACATTATACCCGGACAGAACAGAATAGTCCTAAAACTCCAGACTGCTTTTATATATGGGGTGTCTTTCTCCTTCCAATTTAACCAGAAAGTCAATTTCCCGTCTTTCTTGGTTAAGTGGGGGAACCACATCCCCTTTAGGTTGAGCTAACGCTGGTGACCTGCTTGGCAGCTACCCTTTCATTCAGGAAAGCTGAAATATGTACTTGGTTCCAGCATGGCTTAAGGCAGAGTCAGTCAGCATTAACACGTTCAGTCACCTCCTATATTGTTAAGACAATTAAAAGCCTACTCTTCAAAGGCCTTTCTGTTTTGGAGGTCTTAAGAGCACTTTAACTAGGGCAGTGCCAGCTCTGTGGACAGCTTAGCGCTGAGTGTCTCCTGAGGTTATTTGCAAGTCAGCAATATGGTCCTCCCAGGACACCTTCATTACACCTTTTATAGGTGAACCCGGCTCGCGACAGTAAAATTTGGAAAAATTCATGGTGCATACTTGCGCTACTGATGATTACAAAATTTTTCTTGCACCCTCCCGTATGGCGAGTTAGTCCCCATATGTATACTGCCATGATGCACCAGGAAAACGGAAAATTGTATACTCACCTTTCCGTAATTTTTCCTTTCCTGGTGCATCTTCATGGCAGCATACAGATGCCCACCCAAATGGTGAGAGTTACAGAGAATGTTGTGAGCCGGGTCTGTCTTTGATTTATAGTTAACCAGTCCTATCAGGTTGTGGGGGCGAGGTCAGAACCCATATGTATGCTGCCATGAAGATGCACCAGGAAAGGAAAAATTACGGAAAGGCGAGTATACAATTTTCCGTTTTTTTGACACTCTGAATGAGCTTTACAATATATATATATTTGTAGTCAGAGTCTTCGAGTGAGAAAGTGATACTCCTAAGCACCAAGGCCTGAGGTGTGCCTTGGCCTGATTGGTCAGTATGCCTGAAAAGAGGGCAAAAAGACACAAATTTAGGTGAATAAGGGAAGGTGAGAATCCATCAAGTGGAGAAGCGCGCGCCCGGATGGCAACAGTATATATCCGATAAGTATCCACTATGACAGGAGAAACTTCCCGACTCCTGACTTGGTTATGAGACCGAACCCCCTATAGAACGTGTGAAGCTGCCCAGAACCCAACTAAACGTCCCGTGAACGATTGGATCAAGCCTGAGACGACCCAGACTTGAGAATGAACTGCTTGTGAATGAGAGGATACGTGGAAGAAGGGGAGCAATGGCTGTCCTGAGGAGCCCCTGCAAAATGATAGCCAAGAAGATCGAAACTTCAACCGGACACCAGAGAAGTGCTCAGTGAACCCCTCCCCCCCCAAGCCCTGACCTTCCCATAGTGGTATGGGAAAGTGCAAGGGTGAGTGCCAAAAGACAACTGGCAGGAGTTCAAAATGCTAAATACCTGAAGGATGTGATGGAGTAGTTGGATGAGGCCCATGCACTATGGCAATGAGCATTGTCAACATGGCGAAACCAAGCCAGACACAGAATACTGGTCCCACCGGATTTGATCCGGTCGTGCTTCAGCCTTTGACCTGGCAACAGAGTCTGAATCCTGAACCGAGGAAGAAGGGCCAGACTCCACCCCGGGGAAATGAGTCCCATGGCATGAAACAGTCATACCCAAAGTGACTGAAACCCCCCTACCTGGAACTAGCTGGAGACCGGAAAAAATGACTGGACTGACCGCCCCTGCAGTCTTCCAGGCCACATCCTAGCCCAGAGATCAAAGCAGAGAATGGAATCCAGAATCAGGACGACGTTGCCCAACCTACCACTTAAGGACCAACAAGGGGATGATGGATGCCAACGCAGCCCAACCTGAGAACACGAACAAGAGAAATGACAGACAAGACATGAGAACAACAACGCCCCTCTGTGCCTACCTAAGTATGAGAACAGGAACAAAAATGTCAAGACCACTGCGCGTGAATGAACCTTCTGACGGATCCCCCCCTCGTGTAAGTGGTAAGTGAGCCTGAGTAACCTGCAGCGCAGAGACAGGTAATTAAACTGAAAACTCAGGGCTGGTGTACCCACAGACCGTGGTGGGTGATTGTACAGGTGTGGTGAACGTGCATCGTATGACGTATGGTATACGGGCGAGAAGATTGTGGTCAACAATCATTAACAAACGAAACCTCAGCCCGTATGGATCTGTAGACGTGACAGATCCTGACATGTGAGCCCTAGCTAACTGACCGAGGTACAAACATGAACAAAGATACGATGAGACATGACAAACGACGAAGATGAGAACAGCTACTGGAGTATGACATAACTGAACAACAACGCCCCTCTGAGAAACGATGATGGCTGAAACCCCGAGCCTGAAACGCTATGACAGAAATGCTGAGACTGGACGCTACGGCAGAAACGTTATGACAGAAATCCTGGGGCAGAAACGCAAGGACAGTGACGGTATGACAGAAAACGCTTACGGACAGAAATGCTGAGACTGAACGCTGAAGCAGAAACTCTGACAGAAAACCTGGGGCAGAAAACGCCCGGACAGCAATGCTATGACAGCAATGCTGAAACTGACGCTGAGGCAGAATTTGAAATGAGAGAAATCCTGGGGCAGAAACGCTATAACGGAAACGCTGAGACTTAAATGCTAAGCCAGAAAGCCATTACAAAATTCCTGGGGCAGAAACGCAATGACAGAACGCTGAGGCAGAAATGCAACGACAGAAATCCTGGGGCAGAAACACAAGGACAAAAACGCTGAGACTTAAACGCTGAAGCCGACATGCCATGACAGAAATCCGGGGCAGAAACGCTGAGGCAGAAATGTCATGACAGAAATCCTGGTGCAGAAATGCAAGGACAGCAACGCTAAGACAGAAATCCTGGTGCAGAAACGCTGAGGCAGAAATGCCATGACTGAAATCCTGGTGCAGAAACGCAAGGACAGCAATGGTAAGACAGAAATCCTGGTGCAGAAACGCTGAGGCAGAAATGCCATGACAGAAATCCGGGGCAGAAACGCTGAGGCAGAAATGCCATGACAGAAATCCTGGTGCAGAAATGCAAGGACAGCAACCCCAAGACAGAAATCCTGGTGCAGAAACGCTGAGGCAGAAATGCCATGACTAAAATCCTGGTGCAGAAACGCAAGGACAGCAACGGTAAGACAGAAATCCTGGTGCAGAAACGCTGAGGCAGAAATGCCATGACAGAAATCCTGGTGCAGAAACGCCCGGACAGCAACGCTAAGACAGAAATCCTGGTGCAGAAATGCTGAGGCAGAAAAGCCATGACAGAAATCCGGGGCAGAAACGCTGAGGCAGAAATGCCATGACAGAAATCCTGGTGCAGAAACGCAAGGACAGCAACGCTAAGACGGAAATCCTGGTGCAGAAACGCTGAGACAGAAATGCCATGACAGAAATGCTAGTGCAGAAAAGCAAGGACAGCAAAGCTAAGACTGAAATCCTGGTGCAGAAACGCAAGGACAGCAACGCTAAGACAGAAAATGCTGAAATTGAACACTGAGGCAGAAACGAAATGACAGAAATCCTTGGGGCAGAAACGTTATGACAGAAACGCTGAGACTTAAACGCTGAGGCAGAAAGCCATTACAGAAATCCTGGGGCAGAAACGCAACGACAGATTGCTGAGACAGAAATGCAATAACAGAACTCCTGGAGCAGAAGTGCCATGAAAGAAATGCTGAGACTGAACGCCGAGACGGAAATACTGGGGCAGAAGACCATGACAGAAAAACGCCATGACAGAATTCCTGGGACAGAAACACTATGACAGAAATGCTGTGAAAAACCCTGGGGCAGAAACGCTATGACAAAAATGCAGAGACAGAAATGCTGGGGCAGTACGCTGTGACAGAAAGCTATGATGGAAAGCTGGCGCCGAACGCTACGATGGAAATGCAGGGGCTGAGCGCTACAACAGAAACCCTGGGGCAGAAAAACGCTATGACAGAACTGGGGCAGAAACGCTATGACAGAAACCCTGGGGCAGAAAAACTGACAGAAACCCTGGGGCAGAAAATGCTATGACAGAAATCCTGGGGCAGAACACTATGACAAAAAAGCTGGGGCAGAAACGCACGGATAATAAATGCCGGGGCTGAACGCAGTGAACATCAATGCAGACTGAACGCAGTAGACATAAATGCTGAGACAGAAAGCTGGGTCAGAAAAACTGCTATGACAGAACACCTTGGGGCAGAAATGCTATGACAAAACTGGGGCAGAACCGCTATGACAGAAATGCTGAGGCAGAAAATGCTATGACAGAAATGCCGGGGCAGAACGCTAAGGCAGAAACCGCTATGACAGAAATCCTGGGGCAGAAAATGCTATGACAGAAATGCCGGGGCAGAACGCTATGGCAGAAACCGCTATGACAGAAATGCTGAGGCAGAACGCTATGGCAGAAACCGCTATGACAGAAATCCTGGGGCAGAAAATGCTATGACAAAAAACGCTGGGGCAGAAAACGCTAGGACAGAAATCGCTAGGACAGAAACGCTGGGGCAGAAAAACGCAAGGACAGAACTCCTGGGGCAGAAACGCATGATATGAACATGTGACTGAAGTAGTGGATGCCCGGGAGGCGTGCGGGGATCCCCCCCTCATGATGCCCCACATGAGTATCGGGAGATGAGCAGGCAGGTGAACACCCCCTCCCCCATGAGAGCTGTGAGGCGTGCGGGCGTCCCGTTCATGCTTGGCATAGTTCCAGGGAGGTGAAGTGGCGGGTGAGTGGCAAGTGACGGATGAATGGACATTATTCCCCCCCCTCAAAGAGCGCCGGGAGAAGCATGCAGTCGGCTCCCACGATGCTGGCAGGAAACGCTGATGAAAGGGAGAAGCGTGCGGCCCCACCCCCACCATTGAGCCAGGCTGAGGTGATGGAAGGATAGAAGGACGGACGGACAGCCCCCCCGCCGCATGAACGCCAAGAGAAGCGGGCGGGGCATCCTGGCCAGATGGAGCCGTGGGTGGGTGGGTGGCTGGAGGAGGGATGGACGAACGCCCCCCCGCTCCCCAACCCCCGGCACGAACGCCGGGAGAAGCGGGCGGGCGGCTCCCACGGCACTGGCAGGAACACAGTGATAAGGGAGAGAAGCAGGCGGCAGGATGATCTCAGCTGAAGGGATGGATGGATGCTCCTCCCGCCCCCCATGAGCGCCGGGAGAAGCCGTGGAGCCTGGCCAGATGGAGCGGTGGAGAAAGTGGGTGGAGGAAGGAAGGGGGACGGTCTCTCCCCCAAAATGAGCGCCGGGAGAAGCGGGCGGCCCCCCTCTGATGCTGGGTGGAACATGGGCTGAAGGAGAGGACAGGCGGGGTGGCCCCCCTGATGCTGGTGGAACCCAGGGAAGGCAGGGGGGACGGACGGGCGGTCCCCTGGCGGTGTTGTAAGAGAGGCAGAGACATCATGGCTGCGGCCGACTGCCGCTCTGTAAGGAGGCCGGAAGTGACGTGCAACCAACCCAGAAACGCCGACGAGCCCTGGCCTGTGAGAGGAGGAGGCTTAAATAGCCCTCTCAGACTCCTCCCACAAATACAGGCTAGCCTTAACACATTATATATATATATATATATATTGTGGCAGAGCAAGGCTCTGTCCCTATGAAAATGGGGTTAAAGTGGACACAGAGTCTGCATATCGGCTGAGTGCAGAGCTACAGAGCATAAGTTTGAAACAGAGAAAACTGCTCTGGCAGTTTTCTCCAGGTTTTACTAGTTCCCTATGGGGCTCTGTAATTTGGAGATCCTTCAGAGTCTTGGGTGGGACGGGATCTCCAACCCTGTGTCCGGGTCTTGTGGACAGCCAGCAGGGTGTGTGCCCAGGTGCACACAGCCCATATAACGAGGGACTGGTGAGAGCAGAAAGGGTGGAGGAAGGTGAAGTTGGAGTAGTGGCTGCTAGTAAGTGTCTCTGTGTGAGAATAGATGCTGTGTGCGTTGAAGGGCTTCAAAGCTGTGTGCGTCCAAGGAGCCAGATGCTGTGTGCGTTGAAGGGCTTCAAAGCTGTGTGCGTCCAGGGAGCCAGAAGCTGTATGCATTGAAGGGCTGTAAAGCTGTGTGCGTCAAAGGAGCCAGAAGCTGTGTGCATTGAAACTCTTGAAACTGTGTGTGACCAAGGAGCCTAAGACTGTGTGCATCCAAGCAGCTTGTTTGAGGGCCTGTTCCCTATAGCAGCAATACTGCTGAAGAGTAGCCAGGTGGGCTAGCATTTTCATTTGGATTTTCTATTATATTTACTTGCTGAAGCTTGGACCCCTGTGTGGGATTCCTGGATGGACTTATGTTTTGTTTTTTCCTTTAATAAACGTGGGCTACCAGGCCCTTAACTATAAATGCCTCTCTGATGTGGACTCACTGCACCAAAACGCATCTATCCACTTGAGCTGAACAATCCCCAATGTCACAATATATATATATATATATATATATATATATATATATATATATATATATATATATATATATATATATATATATATATATATATATATATATATAAATAAACACACTCTGTCCCCCCCCCCCCCCAGATATAAAACTGACCACATTAATGAGACCCATTTCCAAATTGCAATAAACTGACAAGATATCACCTTTATTTGCCACTGGGAGGGCGTACTGTGCCATATCAGTGCCATTTGGCACCTTTCGGGGGGGGATACCTGTCCCCACTTTCGCCACGGCCTGGACTATGCCACAGCTCAGCTCCCGCCTCCTCTCCCCACCGCCGGGCCAGTAGTAGAGCGCAGCGGGGATCCGGCCTGGAGCCGTAATGCTACATTGCCAGGTTCGCTTACTCGCAATTGCGGCGGCAGCACCCGACAGCAGATGGAAACATCAGCTGCGGTGCCGGCATCATTGGATTCCAAGACAGGAAAGTGTCCTATTATTAAGAGTCAGCAGCTGCAGTATGTGTAGCTGCTGGCCTTTAAATTTTCTTTTTAGGGGTGGGCGGACCTCCACTTTAAGAGAACAAGCTGAAGTTAGAAGCGGGTTGGCTACCATGCACAGCTGTACATATTTTGCACTCTCCAGTTTTAGTAAACCAACCTCAATACCGGAGTTCTTATAGCTTAAGTATACTTTGGCTTACATATCGGCTTTATAATCCATTTGTACAATAAAAATCAACACCACTAGTGATTAAGGAATCATTTTTATTAGAAATGTAAAAATTCAGTGATGGCAATATCCAAGGAGATTGACCTAGAATATCTAAAAATCTAGTGCATTAGAGCAGTGGTCATCAACCCTGTCCTCAGGGCCCACTAACAGGCCAGGTTTTATGTATTACCTTGGGGAGATGTAGACTAGAATACTGCAATCACTGAGCAGTAAATGATATCACCTGTGATGTATTTAAGTTATCTTGCAAACCTGGCCTGTTAGTGGGCCCTGAGGACAGGGTTGATGACCACTGCATTAAAAGGGACAATACCCTGCAAGTAATATTAGCCAATACCAGACAGTTCTTTGTTCTTCATGTTAAATATAGTTACTTCATATGTTGCTGCATCCTTGAGTACTAAATTAGGGAAAAAAAAAAAGTGCTGCAAAAACCTATTTAAGAGCTAGTTCACTTTGGAATTTGCTGTTAGCTTGCCTTTTTTCAGGTTTACAGTTTGTGTTCTTATCCCACGTGCCCACAGTAATCAATCAGCTACTCTCTTTTTATTTTGGTTTACCAACAGAGAGATTCTGATTGCCTGCTATGAGCAATACATATTTCCTTCAGACAGTACATTCATTGCATGCAATTTTGACTGTTTAAAGTGGCTCGATACTTGGACAACGGATGAACAGCTTGGACACAAGCATTGGGCCTCATTTATCAGTGTGTATGAAACGAGTATTTGTGTGGCCCACAATCACATATCCCTCACAGTATCGGTTTAATTTCCCAACTATCAATGCAGAAAGAAAGGAATTTTAGCTGCTATGGGCAAAAGACCCTTATGTAGCCAATATGACACTATTAAAACCCTCTAGTAAAATACCACATGTGGATCAGGATCACTTATTGCTGCTCCCCAAAATGATTGGTTAGTACATTCTTTTGCTAAAGTCTTTTTGGAAGCTCAGGTTTTGGGTTCTCAGAAATGTGGCAAACTGATTCCAAATGTGGAGAACACAAATTACTTTTGGCTAACCTGTTTGGGTTTGTAAAGTGCAAGTTAGCAGCAGGCACAGCAATCTTCTGTCTCGGTCAAAAATATCAGTAACAGGTCTTCAATGTAATGAATGCTAACTACACCATATATAACAGCATTTCCCAACCCTGATCCTCTGGGTTCACCATCAGTACCTGTTCCATGTTGCTTTACAGATGACAACCGTTGTGCTTCCTGATCACAGCTTTGTTTCTATTTAGAAGTTTGGTAAATCTACAGTTGGAAGTCACTGAGGTACTCAGACATGCAATAACAAAGATGGTGTACTGAGTGCACAAAAACATAGCACTCCTTGCAGTGTTGGCCAGCGTCTGCAGGTCAGTGGCATTTAATATTAAAACCGAGGGAGGGATGGCTGAGCTGTTAATCCTAGATTGTATTTTGTATTCCTAGATTGTAAGCTCTAACGAGCAGGGCTCTCTGATTCCCCCTGTATTGTAATGTCTGCCCTAATGTTGTAAAGCGCTGCGTAAACTGTTGGCACTATATAAATCCTGTAAAATAATAATCCCTTCAGCTCGTGTGGTGGACCTGGGAAGGAATGTTTTTTTTATTGCACTTCCTCAGACATGCAAACCTGAATTGCATCCTGGCACCTAATTCTTCCAGTACTTTGCCAAACAAGGACAGCCCAATTCTGTGACTCTATGAAGAGAGTATAAGCAGACATGCTGCAGCTAGCTCTAGTGCTGACTTATCAGTAAAAAATAATGACTGCAGAAACATGGCCATCGCTATCAGGAGATTAAAAAGGTGGGTATACACTATAAGAAAAATCAAGCGAACAATATTTTCTCAACGTTTAACAGCAAGTCAGGAACCAAGGAAGGAAATAATGTACAAATTCTTGTATGACAAAGTCTTTTTTTTTTTTTTGATCATGAGCAGTCTTTCGTATCTTTTTTCTCATACGAAAAAACCAGTGCACACTGAATGAAAATTGTTCCTTCTGTTCATGAACAAGAAAAATTTTGGAGTTTGTCCCTTTGGAAATTTTTGTTTGCAAAGTCTGAATCAGATGTTGAAAGTTGTATACGAATATCAAATGATTGTTCCTCGTACAACATTTTTCTTCCTGTTTTCGATTAGCGTGAACCCCCTTTAGTCTTCTGCAAGCAATAGTCATTAGATCATCTTCCACCCTGGTTGTTTTTCTTATGTAAGGTTTGTGGGCACTTTAAAACTGGCCAGAGGTTGGAGGAACCTGTGGGTACAATCTGATCCCCAGAAGGCTTCCTTGAATGGATAAATATCAAGAATTACCGCGCTACTCACTATAATGAACACTCAGTTATAAAACTGAAAAAGCTGCAGTCATAATGTGAGGCGTGCACATACTAAACAGAAATATTCAAGAACAACCGCGCTAAAAACAATAACATAAATGTGACTAATCAAATATAATAAAGTGTATGAAAAATAAAATACATCAAAAATGAAAATGTGTTTATAAATATAAAACACCAGAACCCTATTGAAAAAGTGACTGGAAATGATAAGTCCCAAATACAGGTAAAAAAAGGTCCCAATTGAAGTAGGAAAATAACTGACGTCACAAAAACACACAGTTCCTGGAGTCAAGGCAGATGCAAACAGTGATCGTAGACATGTAACACAATCCTTGGAGCCAAGGGTAGATGTATTCAATAATTACAGACGTGAGACACCCAGTGAAAAATCCTCCACCTAATAAGATGTCCGCTTACCAGAGGTAAGCTGTGAATCAGCTTAATAGTAAACCTCCACTCAGGGGAAATCTGCTCCTCAGGTCACCAACCAATGAAGGGGGTGGACGGGATCTTTCAGTGTATCGAACTCAATCCGCATAGCAGGAGAACCCAAAAGGACAAAACAAATTCTCCATAGCGTAAAACTGTATCACATTTATTGAGGTAAAAGAAATGGTCGCACTTACATGTAAAATGACGATAATAAGGCACATAGGATATAAAACAGCCGGCCGGCTCGCATGCACCCGTTCAAACGAAAAACGATGACGTCAGCGCGTCAACCTTCCGACGTACGTTTCGTCCTATTGGACGTCGTCATGGGAACGGTCCCATGACGACGTCCAATAGGACGAAACGTACGTCGGAAGGTTGACGCGCTGACGTCATCGTTTTTCGTTTGAACGGGTGCATGCGAGCCGGCCGGCTGTTTTATATCCTATGTGCCTTATTATCGTCATTTTACATGTAAGTGCGACCATTTCTTTTACCTCAATAAATGTGATACAGTTTTACGCTATGGAGAATTTGTTTTGTCCTTTTGGGTTCTCCTGCTATGCGGATTGAGTTCGATACACTGAAAGATCCCGTCCACCCCCTTCATTGGTTGGTGACCTGAGGAGCAGATTTCCCCTGAGTGGAGGTTTACTATTAAGCTGATTCACAGCTTACCTCTGGTAAGCGGACATCTTATTAGGTGGAGGATTTTTCACTGGGTGTCTCACGTCTGTAATTATTGAATACATCTACCCTTGGCTCCAAGGATTGTGTTACATGTCTACGATCACTGTTTGCATCTGCCTTGACTCCAGGAACTGTGTGTTTTTGTGACGTCAGTTATTTTCCTACTTCAATTGGGACCTTTTTTTACCTGTATTTGGGACTTATCATTTCCAGTCACTTTTTCAATAGGGTTCTGGTGTTTTATATTTATAAACACATTTTCATTTTTGATGTATTTTATTTTTCATACACTTTATTATATTTGATTAGTCACATTTATGTTATTGTTTTTAGCGCGGTTGTTCTTGAATATTTCCTTGAATGGATATTGCAAAACATGCTCATATTACATGGGTAGGCATAAGCTCAATTATATTACTGAAGGGAAGGGGGAGAGCAGCTAGACATGCAAACAGCCAGAAGTATTAAACATAGGTAGTAAAGCACAATTCCAGCTGCTGAAAAATTTATATGGATCAAGTGTTTTTAAAAGAAGTTCTGTGCACGCCCCCCCCCATGAAAACATTAAGTCAGCAGCTACACATACTTGAGTTAGATAAGCAGAGCTTCCTCTTTTGGGTGATACTCCGCTTTACATTTAAAAAGCTGCTGCTTTGGCTGTCATAACCAACCTTCTCCTCAACGCTGCCCCCTGCAGGCTTAACACTTTGTCCAGTGCTGAAGAACTTTTCTCCTGTGTTGAATTACTTCCAGTGTATTTCCACCCACTTTCTTTGAACCCAGGACATCAAACTCCTAGACCCTGGGAAACTGAAAAACAATCTTCCCAGGACCCACAGGAATATGTTGCATATAGCGACACCACATTTTGTGGCATCACTCGTTTCAGGGCCCTCCCACCAGAGCAGGAATAGCACCCCACTTGAATATGGTATGACTGACATGACCAGATCAAAAACAAATCAACGTTTAAAAAAAGAACAAAAAAAAAAAAACACAACAGGGGGAAACTATTCCTAAGAGAGGCTTGGTAGGGCACTCACAGACACAAAATCATTGCCTATCAATCATCTGTATATCTAAAAATAAGATCAAAATGTAGTAAATGATAATGGGTTATCTTTTCAGAGATGCCAAAACCCTTGTTCAGTCAAATACTACATGATCTGCATGCCTTTATATATGGAAAAGCAAAGGCACAACAGAGCACTTACTGGACAGCAGGTCAGATTTTGCTCCCCTGGTTTACCATTATTGCAATAGATGTTCACCTCTATAAATCTCACAGTAGTAAAGTTTTTCCTCAAGTATAGAAAAAGGTAAATGATTCACAAATGTGCCCTTTAAAAACAAAAGTGCCTTGTGTATTAAAGTATACAAAAGAAGGCCAGTCTGCTGCTCGTAGGAAGATTTTTCATTTCAAGTACTAAAAACATAAAAAGAAACTCAATTAGCTGTTAAAAGCAACAAAGACAGAATTTCATTCATGTACTTTAATACATGAGGTTGGACAAAACTACCTTAAGCCCCTGAACATTTCTAATATCCTACGAATGTCTCTATACAATGACTCTGACAGGACTGCAGTGCAGATGTTACACATAGCCCAGTGATACTTGTAGAAAGAAATTTAAGAGCGCAAAAAAAAAAAAAAAAAAAAAAAAAAAAAAAGGGGGTTTGTCTTTTCCCACAGTTGTCCAGGAGGCACGAAGGACCAAAAAATTGTATCAGGAAAAATAAAAAAAAAATTAAGAAAAAGCATAACTGATGACTAAAACATCCAAGTGTAACAAAGTCCCTTATGATTAAGTCTATTTTCCCACATAAATTTTGGCACATTTCCTCTCTGCGATCAAGGTTTGCTTTTCCTCTTGTCCTCAAATAGACTCTTCAGCAAATACACTTGAATAACAGACACTACAACCATCACCAGTAAGTTGACCATAGACCAGAAGGTCACCCGGTCATAGTTGCTCTCTTGGATGTTGCGATCACGTGCCTCGAAGGCCTTCAACAGAGTCTGGATCTGCAGACTTTTGCCCAGTCTTCCTTTCACACTGTTAATAGTTTCCTGGAGAGAGGGAAGAGATATGCATGTCATCATACCACACTAGTTATAAGGCTGCCATATACTGGCAAGTATTTGTCAAAAGTGATGACCAGATTGAGTGCAAGAGATGTGACCAGTCTATGTAAAGGTTGTAAACCCTCTCATTCTCAGAGAAGTGAATAGCCTCAGGTGTTGCACAGAAATCAATCATTTTCCTACATAAGATTTGCTCGTTAATCTGCAGTCTTCTCTTGTCTACATCCCTTCAAAAGAGCACAAATGTGATAAAATCACCATGAATCTGTCAGGAGTACAGGGGAGGGGGTGGAGAGCTGCAGTTAGAGCTCTTATATACTGTGCGAGAGCAGATTGGAGGAAAGGGACATCCCCCTCCATATAGGCAGATCATTCGGCAAAAACATGCAGAGCGGTATTCTGAATTGACAAGCTGTGTTGTGTGCTTATCTCCCTCCCCAGAACAAATGTTATCTCACGTGTCAGGAAAACTTATCAGAAGCAACTTATGCTGATAACAGAGGAAAGAAGCCCCAGAGAGAAACAACACTTTGGAGAGTGAAGTAAACACTACAGATATGTTTGTTCACAAGCTCCAGACAAATGGCTAAATATACAGTTGAATTTAATGTATGGCAATGGTTTTAGCGATCAGGCTAGCGACTTCAATTTTCTCTGCTGATAATAAAGC
Source organism: Lithobates septentrionalis (assembly GCA_037952835.1). NCBI lineage: Eukaryota > Metazoa > Chordata > Amphibia > Anura > Ranidae > Lithobates > Lithobates septentrionalis. The sequence goes on from JBBDGP010002238.1 coordinate 57,244, forward strand.
TGAACTCCAGGAATACAGCCACTTTCTAAAATGTGCTGCCTTACTATGGGGCCAATGATTTCATGCCACCTCGTGGACTTGTCTCTTTAATGTACATCTGACAGTTTTAAGTCGACCATACATGGATCAAAATTCAGTCTGTCCAGCAGTTACCAGCTGAATTTCAATACATGTATAAAGCAGGCTGGTTGTACACAAGTCGACCGGTTGATCAACTTGTGTACAACCAGCCTAGCAGGTTTTTGCTGAATGATCAGTGCTGCCTGCTATAGCCAGCAACAGTGATCACTGTATTCTGATGGAGAAGTTTCCCAACTGTCAGAAAACAATATCTAAGAGGGAAGGAACCTGATCGTTTTTTTTTTTTTCAACCAACCCTCTGGTTAAATGAATGAAAAAAAAAAATAAATAAAAAAAAAATAAAAAAAAATAAAAAGGGAATCATGTATGGCCAACTTTACTGAGCGCCGGGAGTACATGTATCATTATACTTTGAGGCACACTGACAAGAGAAAGTGCTGCTTTCTCATGCGTTCATTGACAGACACAGCCCAAGTACAGCTATTGATTTACATACTTCCAGTGCTTGTATGCTGGAGCTTAGGGGGTCACTTCTGCAGCTGCAGGGTTGTGTGCAGCTGTTCTGCCCTTCCTTTCTTCTTGACCAGTCATGGAGAGCTTTGTATTATGTGAACCCATTCACAAAATAGAAAGCTTTCTGTGAATGAACAGCAGAGGAGAGGCACATGCAGAGCAGCAGTGTGAGAAAATAATAGGATTTTTTACTTACCGTAAAATCTGTTTCTCTGAGTTCATTGACAGACACAGCCCTCTTTATATCGCCTCTGCAGGAGTAAAGCTGGCCATACACCTATAGATTATCTGCAGATTTTCTATGGTTAGATAGAAAAAGAGCAACAGATCTCTCCATGTTCACTAAATTGTGTGGATGGAGGAATCTCCCACTTTTTCCATCTAACCATAGAAAATCTGCAGATAATCTATAGGTGTATGGCCAGCTTAAGACTAGGCAGAACAAAAAAAACACTTGGCCACTCCCATGGGCCGTCCTCAGTCAGTATATAACCCCCCTCCCTGCTCTAGGTATTCAGTTTTTTTTCTGCCTAGTCAGGAGTAAGGACTTGGGATTGCTAGTCCTGGGATATTTTGTTTGTTATTTTTTTGCTTTTCCTGGATTTTTTTCCAGTGAGATCTCCAATAAACTGCCAGGCAGTTGGAGGACTTGGTACATCCAATTCTGGACCTCAAGGCCCTGACCTGCCTTGTGTGGGTACAGGAGTTTAGGATGGAGTCCGTCCACGCAGCGGTGGCACTCCATCATGGGTTTTTTCTGACTTCTACGACATCACGAATGTTTAAGCATTCTGTTATGTGCCCGACTCCAGCACTTCCTCCGTCTGCTGTGGGTGAGGAGCATTATCGGCGCATGGTGTGGTCCTTTGATCTGGCCGCCACTTCTTGGGTGTTCACGAGGTGTTGGCCCCGGATCTGGCATGGTTACGTCAGTGGGGGTTGATGGTCCTGGGTGATCTGCGCCGAATTCTCGATTACCCTGAGGAGCAACGTAGTTCCTATACAGACTTTCTCTGATTTCAGATTGGCGTCTATACTATTGGAAGACTGCTTTGCTCCGGCCAGAGCGTTGGTTTATCTGAGCCTGACCGGGCTTCAGCTTTGGTCAGCGCGTTTCTTCCCCTGGACAGACTCCAGAAGTGGCATGCTGCGTTTTTTTCCATTTGCTATCCGGCAGGTGGGCTCCTCTGCGGATCTACATGTGGGTGTTGGGTCTGATGGTATCTTTTTTGTGGCAAGGTCATTTGCACAGTTCCATGTAGGCTCCCTTCCGGGAGATCATGGCATAATGGGACAAATACCCAAGGTCTCTAAACAATCGGATTCGGCTGAGTCAGGAAACCAGAGGTTCCCTAGTCTGGTGGCTTCGTTCTCCGGTTCTTCAGTGGGGGAATTCCTTTCTCCCCTTGTATTGAACAGGGTAATCACCAATACCAGTCTGTCTGGGTGGGGAGATGTCCTGGGACTGCTGTGTAATATCCCGGAACTTCAATTGATCAGACTAGGTCTGGATCACGGACGGCTCGACTTCAGGGGCTCCCAGTACGGATCTAGTCGGACAAGGCAACAGCAGTGGCTTATGTCCCTCACCAGGGTGGGCCAAAAAGGCTGTTGGCGATGCTGGCTGTTGCCGGTATCCTCCTCCGGTGGGCAGAACGTCCAAAACGACAAACACATTCCAGGAGTGGAATGCTGTCAGACGGATACCTCAGTTGGCTAGGGTTGGGCCTTTTCTCTGGGTTGTGTTTCATCAGATTTGTCCTCGTTCCTTTTAGGTGGCTCCGTTCCCTACCTCCATTTACAGAGGGATGAGCAGGAATAGGCCTCGAGTACCATAGAGGGCCAGGTGTCGGCCTTGGCAGTCTTCAGTGTCTCGTTGTCTTGCATTCCCTGGTGTGTGCCCTTTTTGTTCATGGGGTTATACGTCTGTTACCACCGCTGTGGGAACTGAACTTGGTGTTTTCGGTTCTCCAAAGGCCTCTATCTCTCTCAAAATATTTGGGAGGTTCCACTGCTTACTCTGTCTCGGAAGGTGGCCTCTTGGTGGCCATCACCCCCACTCGCAGGGTGTAGTGAATGGTGGAGTTATCTTGTCGTTCACCTTACCCAGGTTAAGGTGGTGCTTCGTCCTTTTTTACATAGTTCCGTCCTTGGATTTCCATTTAAATAAGGACATTGGGTTGGCTTCTTGTGTCCCTGGTCATCACATCCCAAGGAATTGCCTTTATCTGGCCTGGGTGTGTTTTGGGGGATTCGGATGTATTTGCCAGCCCCTAAATCTGTTGGTCTGGATGGATCGGACAGATGATGTCTCTGGGCTATCCTGTCAGAAATCGGTTTCCCCCTTTCCCGGTTATGGCACATTCTTCTTGGGCACTTAGTGCTTCTTGGGTCATCAGACAGCTGTTGCGCAAGTTGGCAAGGCAGCCACTGGTCGTCGGTGTACATTTTCATAAGTTCTACTAAGTGGATGGTTTGGCATCTGCAGATGCCTCTTTTGGCCGCAAGCTTTTTGCAGGCCGCTGTTTAGAGGGTCTATTCCCTCTTGAAGGGGTATCATTAAGGTTGGGTTCCAGCTTGTCCTGGGTGAAGTTCCTGTTACCTGGTCTGCTCTTGTATTAGCCTTGGGATTTTTGTTTTCCCACCCCTCATGTTGGCACTGCTTTGGGATGTCTCAATCGTTATAAATATAAATAAAAAGAGGGCTGTGTCTGTCATTGAACGAATGAGAAAAAATAGGATTTTTTACTTACCGTAAAATCCATTTCTCTGAGTTCATTGACAGACACAGCACCCACCCCTCTATGGAGTTGTTTTTTGAAACTTCTATTACTGCTTGCTACTAAACTGAATACCTAGAGCAGGGAGGGGGTTATATACTGACTGAGGACGGCCCATGGGAGGGCCAAGTGTTTTGTTTTTTTGTTCTGCTTAGTCCTACTCCTGCGGAGGCGATATAAAGAGGGCTGTGTCTGTCAATGAACTCAGAGAAACAGATTTTACGGTAAGTAAAAAATCCTATTTTCTCACACTGCTGCTCTGCATGTGCCTCTCCTCTGCTGTTCATTCACAGAAAGCTTTCTATTTTGTGAATGGGTTCACATAATACAAAGCTCTCCATGACTGGTCAAGAAGAAAGGAAGGGCAGAACAGCTGCACACAACCCTGCAGCTGCAGAAATGACGCCCCTAAGCTCCAGGATACAAGCACTGGAAGTATGTAAATCAATAGCTGTACTTAGTAAAAATGTAAATTAAAGAAACAGGTCAATGAGGTGGCATGCACCTCTGACTTAACCTATAGTAAGCCAGCACATTTTAGAAAGTGGCAGAGTTCCTGGAGTTCACTTTAAGCTAGGTCACCTTCCTGTCCCAACCTATAGTAAGTCAGCATATTTTAGAATGTGTTTCCAGCATACCCGATTAGTAAAGCACTAGAAACCAGTCTAAATGCTGCTCTTCAAGTGATTAAAACAATAGCAAAATCAGGTATTTTTCAATGTACATTTCTTTAAATTTTACTAAATACATGACTTTAACTCTTTGGGCGTATGGACCTACAACACTGCCCCCAGGTGGCCAAGGCCATACAGACCTCTTTTCTCCTTCTATAAGCTCAGTCACTTCAATGACTATAAACTTATAGTAGAATTGTTCAGCAGACTCTGCTGAACAATTCCACAACTCTGATGAGTGAATTACAACCCACTGATCAGAGAGTTATTAACCCTAAGGCCTCATGCACACTGGACGTTTGACGTTTTTACAGCAGCTGTTTTTTGGCTGTAGAAGTTTTTTTCTACAGTCATTAAACTCTCCATCATGTTATCCCATGTGTCCATATACACATAGGCTGTTATCAGCAGTGGTGTTTTTGAGCAATAAAAAAACAAAAACAAAAAAACGAGTGGGTTCTGAGAGAAGTTTTTCAGCTGTAAAAACGCTCTAACCCTGATAAACGCTCAAAAACGTTGCAAAGCTGACATTTTTATAACGTTATTTTAACGCCCAGTGGGCATGAGGCCTTAATGTGACCCCCTCCATGCCGCCGCTTCCCTGTCCCAAGCCTCTCCACCCCCGGCGCTTCCTTTCACCTAAAACTACTCCCCCCACTCTTCTTTCCTAGCCCCTTCTTCACCCCAGCACCGAGTGCCCCCCTCAACTCAATCCGACCCCCCCACAAATTGGATCTCCTGCAGCTACCATCATAAGCTGGCATCCCTCCTCTGCCACTCCCGCCAAGCTTCAGGGGGTTCAGATGTGTCCCCCCCCCTCAAAGCGGCCCCGCACCCCGCAAACCATCCATGCTGGGAGCGGCATCTCTCTCTCTCCCCTCCTGCAGCCTCTGCTCTGGCTATCTGACAGGCTGGCGATCGCGCGGTGGGGGGGGGGGGGGGGAGACGGACGATGTTTGGGCTTGGTAAACATGTGTTTACCACCCCCTCAGTGTATCACCCTGGGCGCACGCAGCGATCACTATGATCGCTCCTATATGCCCACTAACATCTGATAATAGTACCAGCGAGTGGTACTATGTATTAGACTGTCAGTTTATGAATGAATGGAATCTCTACACAGATTCCATGCATTCAAGTAAAGTGATACAGAGAAGTCCCTTTCTCATTAAAAAAAAAAAAAAAAAAAAAAAAAAAAAAAAAAAAGGGGAGGATATGGGGGTCTGTTTAGACCTCTGATATCTCACCAAAGACCCCCCCCAAACAAAAACCCCAGTAAGACCCACCTCCTATCGACACACACTGGATCGCTTTTCAGAGGAGCAGCACTTGAGTGAGCCCTTTGTTGCATTCCACAACGGCACCCTTAGGGCTCGTTCACATGTAACGTTGGGGGTGGTAAAGCAGCAGCATAATAGAGGTTGATGGCTAAGTGCAGCAAACCTACAGGGAAGCTGAGAGTACACTGCACTGCGTCCGCAACCTGGGTAAACCGCAGCACATCAGTGTGAAAGCAGCCCTATACAATTATGCCCAGTGTATTGCTTCACACTAACCTGAAGATCTCTTCTTTCCTGCTTCTGGCACCACTCTGAAAACCGCTAGCCGGGATAAGAGATGGAGTGCAATTGGTATCACTCCGCGTGGAACAGGAGCCAGCATTACAGATGAGGCATCAGCTTATGCAGCACTTGATCCCTATTACAGCTCCAACTTTACAAGTAATCCCTCTGCGTTGCACTCTGTTTGATGCTCTGGAATGGCGGGTCAGCAAGCCCAAACCACGATCTACCAGTCACCTGTCCGCAATCTACAGGTTGCTGACCACCGCTTTAAAAAAAAAAAAAAAAAAAAAAAAAAAAGTACAGTAAAGCCTCGTACACACGATCGGATTTTCAGCAGGGAATTGTGTGGGGACAGACTGTTTGTCTAAAATCCCACCGTTAGTACGCTCCATCAGAGAATTGTTGTCCAACTTTCCGCCAACAAATGTTGGATGGCAGGCTAGTAAATTTTCAGTGGAGAACGGTCTGTTCTCAGATTTTTCTATCGTCTGTACACAAGTCCGTCACACAAGTTGAAAGTACAAACATGCATGCTCAGAATCAACGCTCACCAAACATGATATTAGCAGAAGGTGCCCAAAGGGTAGCGCTCAAGAGCTGAAATTCCTCGTAGTACCTCACTATGTTCGTGTTTGTTGGTTGACAATTGTGTACCGTTTGTATGCAAGACAAGTTCCTGGCACACGCCCTTCGGACAAAAGTCTGACACTTTGTTGGCCAACAATCTGATTGTGTGTACGAGGCTTTATTCTTTAAAAGAGATCTGTGCTGTGTGCACATAAATAGGACCTGCCCTGGTTGACTTATTTTAAAAGTGCAAGTCACTGATCTGGAACAAGCATGAATGATAAAATTTGGGCCAATATGTATTCTGCTGCTACATATTTTTGGTAAAAAACACACACAAGCATATATTTATTTGTTTTGCGCAAAAGTTATCGCATCTACAAACTACGGGATATATTTATGGATTTTTTTTTTTTACTAGTAATGGCAGCAATCAGCGACTTATTACGGAACTACGACATTGCGGCGGACAAATCTGACACTAAGTCATAGAGTCCACCAGACCCGCTGATTGGCTCCCGCTGTGTCCAATCACAGCGCTAGCGGGTCGCCAGCAGCACGAGTGCATGCTCCAGACCTAGACACAGGAGAGCGGCCTTGCGTATATATATATATATATATATATATATATATATATATATATATATATATATATATATATATATATATATATATATATATATATATATATATATATATATATATATATATATATATATATATATACATACATACATACATACATACATACACACATACATATACACACACACAGTAAGCGGTTACATTTCACAGGCTGTGTGGGTGAAGGACACACAGGTAGTAAAACTAGGATCATCATAACCGCACTATAGCCTGCACCTTTACATGCAAATCAACTGTAACAGCTCTCTAGAATCCGGTCCTCTTTATGTTCCCTTTACAGAAAATTACCCTGAAAACACGAATCCCACAAGATCAGTCATCTTTACCCTTCAGCCTATCAAAAAGCATTTTAGATACAGCATACATTCTTCACACATAATTCTAAGGGTTAGCAATTTAGAGTTAAAACGTTTGTTACCCCAACACTTAATATTCCTGCTATATCATGTACTTGTATGAGAAAGTATCCCGTTCTCTTTGTATTGCTTCCTTTATGTGAAATTCCTGGTGTTCCTGCCAGTCCCTCTGCTTTCTTATGAAAAACGGACCACACTACACAAGAGAGCACACCATGGTCAGTTCTCTAGCTGTGCTGGGAACTCCTCGTCCAATGTTCAGACTTGTCCTGACACTCCCCCACTGCACAGCCATTCACTGGGAAGATCTGTGTACTGTTGCTTCTCCTCCCCCAGCTCTTTTGCAGCTGAGAACAGAGAGAATGTGATCACGTATATAAAAAAAAAAAAAAATTATATTTATTTTTTTACATTTTTTTATTACAGGGGAGTTATAGAGGAGGTCTAGGGCTAGAATTATTGCTCTCGCTCTACCGATTGCGGCAATACCTCACATGTGTGGTTTGAATACTGTTTTCATATGTGGGCGCTACTCACGTATATGTCGCTTCTGCGCGCGAGCTCGTTGGGACGGGGCGCTTTAAATAATAAAAAAAAAAATTCTTATTAATTTTATTTGATTTTTACAGTTTTAAAAATAAAATATTGGATCACTTTTGACAGGTCCTCTTAAATATGAGATCTGGGGTCAAAAAGTCCTCAGATCTCATATTTAGACTTAAATGCATTTAAATAAAAAAATTGTCATTTGAAAAAATGGCCCTTTAAGACGTATAGGCTTAAGTGACGTATGGTATGGAGACATGTGGGGGCCATTTTCCCCTCACTCATCTCCATACCCGGCCACGGACAGGTCCCGATCGCCTCCGCCGCTGCCGACGGCTCTGGTAAGCGGTGGAGGGCGCGGGAGAGGGGCGGGCCCCTCTCCCGCCGCCGATAACGGTGATCTCATGGCAAATCCGCCGCAGAGACCACCACCATTGTCGTTAACAGGACCGCTCACTGAAAAGATGGATACCTCGGTTGTGGCAGCAGCTGTTGCTGTTACCGAGATATCCATCTTTAAAATGCCGACGTATATTATACAGTGGGCGGTGAAGTGGTTAATATCTATACAAAAATATTTTGCCTTTCATTTCCATTTTAAGTTGAATAGGTGGTTTTACAAGGTGATAATTTTTTTTAATTAAAAAAGCTTAAAATTAGAAGCCGATGCACTGCACTGGATTCCGAGTGCTCCAGCTTTAGTAAACCCCACCCCCAAAGTTTTCTTGACTGGCAATATGTGCATTTTAAGAATTTATTGCAAAAGAAGAATTGATGCATACTGGCAGTAATGTTGGACTTTCTACCAAATAAGCACTAGTTAACATGTTTGTGCAAGCTGTCCGAGTGTAATCAGCAGGCTGTCCTGACAAATATATACCTTCTGCCAACAAGTTGGCATTATCCAGCTTTATACGACTGTCACTGGGCAGGTCAAGAGAGACAGTATGTTCAGTAAACTGCCACGTCTTCCTATTATTCCCAAGACTTTGTTTGCATCTTTGCTGTGAACGTTACACCCTTTTTTGTTTGTCTTGTAGATAAAAAAAAAAAAATGTAAAAATGTAGCCAACATACGTAAACATGTTGGACTTGGCCTTACTTGCTCAATACCATTATTTGTCATCTGGTAACAAAGGGAGGTTTGTCTTTTGTTGGTAGCACATGGGACAATGATTTATTATTTTTACATGATTGGGTTGACTGCAATTAATGAAATAGTCCCTTGAATTTTAAGTTTTGCTTTATGAAACTTTTGCATTTTATAACAGTCACCATTGCTTCTACATGATTTACATTTTTCAAAATTATTTTTTACGTGGATAACATTTGTTGAATAAGCCCACATTGAAAGGATGCTTTTTCAGCAAATTAAAAAATAATTTTTTATTGATATCTCCCATTCATGTCACTAGTGATTAGGAACTGGGCACATTGAGGGTATTTAGCTGGGCTGGATCGATATAGTCTTATCCTGACCTCTTCCTATCCTGCCAGGGCTGAGGGAGGGAAAGCTGAAGAAGACAGTTTGTCTACTCTGTGTTGATACTAGAACCTACTCTTAGGACAGCAGAAAAACCATTACTCCATTCTGCTAGCGGTTCAGTTCTAGGTGTACAGACCTTGAATGGTAGAACAGTAAGTGCACAGTATGCCATGTCACCAATGTAAATGCACAAGCTGTGCTGGGACACCAGTAACAGAGACCAGACTGGATGGCAGTCAGAGAAATCCTCAAACCTTTTGTTATATATAAAAGATTCCATTACTGACAGACAGCAGTATAATGTATGTGTATATGCTGTGAAAATGTTGCATGCTGGAAAACCAGTAGCCGACCGACTCTCGAGAGAACCTGCTGCTTCCTGGAACAAGCGGATTGTCTTTTGATGCTACATTCTTTCGTTTTTTTTTTTTTTTTTTAACTATGGAACATTATAAGCTTGATCGCTACTAAATAAACAAGACTTACTACACTATGTGGGCTCTCTCTTCTTATATCCGAGTTTGAAACATCACTGGAAGAATCGTATCTTGTAGTTGGCGTCTGATCACCCTGCTCACCAGACTAAGCCTGTTTGACCCTCAATGCAGTACTGCTTGAGGGGTTCATTGGATCTGGGGAGTCTAGCCACTTTGCAATTGGAACTTTAGTTATGCAATTTTGCACACTTATTTGAGCTTTCACTGGCTACATGCTTGTCCAATATTTTATATTTCAATTGTTATCTGCACACACATTTCATGCACAGTATTAGCACTTTATTATTATTAATTTAGGTTTGTTGGCGCTGTGGTATATACTTTTCTCACATTTTTGACCTGTCATGAACAGCAGCGGCAAGTCGAACACCAACTATTATATGTAGTGCGGGTGATTGACTGTTTTAATATTTTGCTCGCCATGTCATTCACCAAGTTTCTTCTGAACTAATAGACTACAAGTACCATCAACCATTGCGGCTTACAACTTGTAGTTCTCAATGGACTGCAAGGGAACTGGTGGGCGCGCTCTCTTTGTTCATTGCTTCTTCCTGCCATTCAGTAACTGACTGCCCATATCGGAGGTAGGGGCAGACAGTGTACCAAGAGTCTGCACGATCTACAGGTTGTATGTTTTGCGTTACAGAGGAGGTCTAGGGCTAGAATTATTGCTCTCGCTCTACCGATTGCGGAGATACCTCACATGTGTGGTTTAAACACAGTTTTCATATGCGGGCGCTACTCATGTATGCGTTCGCTTCTGCACGCAAGCTCGTTAGGACGGGGCACGTTTAACATTTTTTTTGCCTCTTATTTTACCTTTTATTTTTACACTGTTAAAAAACAAAACAAACAAAAAAAAAAAAAAAACACAACAGTGTCACTTTTATTCCTATTACAAGGAATGTAAACATCCCTTGTAATAGAAAAAAAAAAAAAAAAAAAAAAAAAATGCATGACAGGACCTCTTATGAGATCTGGGGTCAAAAAGACCTCAGATCTCATATTTACACTGAAATGCAATAAAAAAGAAAAAAAAAATTTGTCATTTAAAAAAAAAAAAAAAATGAAAGAAAATAAAATAAAAAGACGCTTTAAGAGCTATGGGCGGAAATGACGTTTTGACGTCACTACCGCCCTGCAGTGTCATGGAGACAGGTGGGGCCCCATCTTCCCCTCACTCGTCTCCATGCACAGCCACGGGAAGGATCCGATTGCCTCCGCCGCTGGCTTCGGTAAGTGGCGGAGGGCACCAGATCGCAGCGGGAGGGGGGCCCTCTCCCACCGCTGATAAAAGTCAAATCTGCCGCAGAGACCACTTTTATCTTGTACCAGACCGCCGGCCGAACACAGGGATACCGAGGTTATGGCAGCTAGCTGCTGCCATAACAACGATATCCGTCCATCGGCGTGCGGCGGTCCGGAAGTGGTTATAATGAAGCTACTTATCAGAGAATATTTACTTGTCAAATAGATCTTAAAGATCAGTATTGTACATAAGCTAATTGTTCTTGGCTAAGCCTCCATTCGCATGGTTTGGCTACATCGTTATATTATGTCAGTTTAGCGCTGGAGTGGATTATGTTAATATTTGCATATCAATATGTTCATGTGAAGAAGGCCACTACCTTTATTGGTTAAATTAGTCTGTATTGTACTGTCTTAGACTGTACAACTGTGTGTATTTTAATAAACATTTTTCATGATTAAAAAAAATAAAATAAATAAATAATAATAATAATATTATTATTAATAATAATAAACAAACAATGAGGACAATACATTAAGAAAATGGCACTAACCAGAATATCCTCAAGTTTCATGTCCAGTAGATCTGCACCTACTACATAATTCTTCCAGTCTTCCTGGTTATTCCCTTCTTCATTCATGTGGTCTAAGACGAGTTCAAAAAAGATCACCTTTTCCGAGAGTCGGCTGAAGGTGTTGTCAAAGCAGAATTGATAATCTCCATCAACGGTCTCCACTCTAATTTGATTAAAAAAAAAAAAAAAAAAATATATATAATAATAATAATAATAATAATAATAATGTAGAAAGGTCAGTGACGTTATCCACTGCTCATTCAAAATTTCTTAAACTTACGTGTGGACCCCATCGGACTGGCGTGTCTCAGACAATACAATGGCTCCATCTGGAGCTATAAGGGAGAAATCCACATCCAAGCTCGCACCATCCAGAACCTGCATACAAAACAGCAAATATAGAATGCAATGAATTTTAGCATTAAAATTGGACAATGGGCCTGATCCATAGTCCTAATAATCTAAGCTTTAGTGTGCTGTGTAAAGGGGAAAGATGTTGGATGGAAATCCGCAGAGACAAGGTGACAACATTCCAAATGAAAGACTAATTGAGCGACTTACTTTTACAACACACCCTACAGTTATTATTATTAGACAAAGCAAACAGGAGCGCCATTGTGTCCAAAAATCATTAAAAAAAAAAAAAAAAAAAAAATAATAAATATATATATATATATATATATATATATATATATATATATATATATATATATATATATATATATATATATATATATATATATATATATATATATATATATTATATATATATATATATATACACTACCGTTCAAAAGTTTGGGGTCACCCAAACAATTTTGTGTTTTCCATGAAAAGTCACACTTATTCACCACCATACGTTGTGAAATGAATAGAAAATAGAGTCAAGACATTGACAAGGTTAGAAATAATGATTTGTATTTGAAATAACATTGTTTTTACATCAAACTTTGCTTTCATCAAAGAATCCTCCTTTTGCAGCAATTACAGCATTGCACACCTTTGGCATTCTAGCTGTTAATTTATTGAGGTAAGCTGGAGAAATTGCACCCCACGCTTCTAGAAGCAGCTCCCACAAGTTGGAATGGTTGGATGGGCACTTCTGGCGTACCATACGGTCAAGCTGCTCCCACAACAGCTCAATGGGGTTCAGATCTGGTGACTGTGCTGGCCACTCCATTACCGATAGAATACCAGCTGCCTGCTTCTGCTGTAAATAGTTCTTGCACAATTTGGAGGTGTGTTTAGGGTCATTGTCCGGTTGTAGGATGAAATTGGCTCCAATCAAGCGCTGTCCACTGGGTATGGCATGGCGTTGCAAAATGGAGTGATAGCCTTCCTTAGCTTTTACCCTGTACAAAGCTCCCACCTTACCAGCACCAAAGCAACCCCAGACCATCACATTACCTCCACCATGCTTAACAGATGGCGTCAGGCATTCTTCCAGCATCTTTTCATTTGTTCTGCGTCTCACAAACGTTCTTCTTTGTGATCCAAACACCTCAAACTTGGATTCATCCGTCCACAACACTTTTTTCCAGTCTTCCTCTGTCCAATGTCTGTGTTCTTTTGCCCATCTTAATCTTTTTCTTTTATTGGCCAGTCTCAGATATGGCTTTTTCTTTGCCACTCTGCCCTGAAGCCCAAAATCCCGCAGCCGCCTCTTCACTGTAGATGTTGACACTGGTGTTTTGCGGGTACTATTTAATGAAGATGCCAGTTGGGGACCTGTGAGGCGTCTGTTTCTCAAACTAGAGACTCTAATGTGCTTATCTTCTTGCTTAGTTGTGCAACGCGGCCTCCCACTTCTTTTTCTACTCTGGTTAGAGCCTGTTTGTGCTGTCCTCTGAAGGGAGTAGTACACACCGTTGTAGGAAATCTTCAATTTCTTTGCAATTTCTCGCATGGAATAGCCTTCATTTCTAAGAACAAGAATAGACTGTCGAGTTTCAGATGAAAGTTCTCTTTTTCTGGCCATTTTGAGCGTTTAATTGACCCCACAAATGTGATGCTCCAGAAACTCAATCTGCTCACAGGAAGGTCAGTTTTGTAGCTTCTGGAAGGAGCTAGACTGTTTTTAGATGTGTGAACATGATTGCACAAGGGTTTGCTAATCATCAATTAGCCTTCTGAGCCAATGAGCAAACACATTGTACCATTAGAACACTGGAGTGATAGTTGCTGGAAATGGGCCTCTATACACCTATGTAGATATTGCACCAAAAACTAGACATTTGCAGTTAGAATAGTCATTTACCACATTAGCAATGTATAGAGTATATTTGTTTAAAGTTAGGACTAGTTTAAAGTTAGCTTCATTTAAAAGTACAGTGCTTTTCCTTCAAAAATAAGGACATTTCAATGTGACCCCAAACTTTTGAACGGTAGTGTATATATATATATAAAGTTTCTATATTGGTATCCCTCAATTTTGAGATCACTCCTACAGTATGCCTTCACCATTCTTTATAGTCTCAACATAAAAACACATACCACACTATATTAACAAAAAGTATTGGGACACCTGCTTTTACATGCACATAAACTTTAATGGTGCCTTAGTCCGTAGGGTTCAATATTGAGTTGGCTCACCCTTTGCAGCAATAACAGGTTCAACTCTTCTGTGAAGGCTGTCCACGAGTTTTAGGAGTCTATGGGAATGCCAGAAGCGCATTTGTGAAGTCAGGCACTGATGTGGATGAGAAGGCCTGGCTCCAAGTCTCCACTCAAATTCATCCTAAAAGGTTTTCTATTGGGTTGAGGTCAGGACTCTGCAGGCCAGTCAAGTTCCTCCACCCCAAACTCACTTATCCATGTCCTTATGGACCTGGTTTGTACACTGGTGCGCAGTCATGTTGGAACAGGAAGGGGCCATCCCCAAACTGTTCCCACAAAGTTGGGAGCATGAAATTGTTCAGAATGTCTTGGTATGCTGACGCCTCAAGAGTTCCCTTCACTGGAACGAAGGGACCAATCCCAACTCCTGAAAAAACAACCCCACCAAATGATTTGGACCAGCGCACAAAGCAAAGTCCATAAAGACATGGATGAGTGTGTTTGGGGTGGAGGAATATGACTGGCCTGCACAGAGTCCTGACCTTAACCCGATAGAACACCTTTGGGATGAATTAGAGCGGAGACTGTGAGCCAAGCCTTCTCGTCCAACATCAGTGCCTGACCTCACAAATGTGCTTCTGGAAGAATGGTCAAACATTTCCATAGACAAACTCCTAAACCTTGTGGATAGCCTTCCCAGAAGGCGAACAGACTTCTGTGAAAGCTTACGAACTGAGATGCCATTAAAAGTTCATGTAAAGGCAGGCATCCCAGAAACAGAAAAATGGTAAAGTTCTAAAAAGGCACAAGTTTTTTTTCTTTCCTTAAGGCATTTTCTGCAAAAAAAAAAAGGTAAAAAAAACAAAAAAAAAAATAAAAAAAACTTTCAATAGCAGCTTCGCAAATCATGGGCAGGCAATGCGGAGCTTCTCAGCCTGTCATTTATTTTTAGGGGCTGAGCAGCCACAGCCAGTCGGAAACACCTGAACATACCTGCCACAGGGAAAAAGTTGATCTGGCTGGTGTACAGCCAAGAACAGTTATGTGAATAAGCCCCAAGGAGATTCTCTTGGAAAATAAAAGCCCTCAACAGGGTTTTACAGTAACGGAACCATGGCACAAAGTAGGGGACACAGGCATCCACAAGTGTCCAATGGTAAAGAGTCTTACAAACACCGCAGAGCTGGAACAGAGGGACAGTGAGAGACATTGGACATTAGAGGTGGATATAGGAGCTCTTATCACAGGGAAATTGGACAACTCCAAATTTGTTAAGAAAGAAGCAATCCCATCCTGCCTAGCATTATTAAAGTGGTAGTGAATTCTGCCTTATGACTAGTAACCACAGGTATGCCTATAATAAGTCTTACCTGTAGGTACAGTGAATAACTCCTAAACATGCACCGTTTAGGAATTTGCAGAGGCCGGTGATGTCACTGGCGCATGCTCACTGCACCGATGTCACTGGCGCATGCTCACTGCACCAATGTCACTGGCGCATGCTCACTGCACCAATGTCACTGGCGCATGCTCACTGCACCAATGTCACTGGCGCATGCTCACTGCACCAATGTCACTGGCGCATGCTCACTGCACCAATGTCACTGGCGCATGCTCACTGCACCAATGTCACTGGCGCATGCTCACTGCACCAATGTCACTGGCGCATGCTCACTGCACCAATGTCACTGGCGCATGCTCACTGCACCAATGTCACTGGCGCATGCTCACTGCACCAATGTCACTGGCGCATGCTCACTGCACCAATGTCACTGGCGCATGCTCACTGCACCAATGTCACTGGCGCATGCTCACTGCACCAATGTCACTGGCGCATGCTCACTGCACCAATGTCACTGGCGCATGCTCACTGCACCAATGTCACTGGCGCATGCTCACTGCACCAATGTCACTGGCGCATGCTCAGCTGAACTCACACAATTTCAATCCTGCAGCAGTGTGAACCTGGGCTTAAGCTAAGAATTCCACTTTAAAGCGGAGCTCCACCCAAAAGGGGAAGCGCTGCTTGTTTGCGCCCACTGCCACATTTGGCACTTTTTTGACAGGTACCTGGCTCCCATTTCCAGCTCAGATTACCACAGCGATCTACGGGCATGTTTGGCCCCTCCTCCCCCCCTGCAGCCCTCTAGACATGCACAGGTTCCAGAAGACTGCGGAACCTTTCACAAAGCGCAGCACTTCGTGCATGTGCAGTAGGAAACTGGCTGTTAAGCCAGTTTTCCTTACTTACAATGCCGAAGCCTGCACCAACATCGCTGGATCCCTGGACAGGTAAGTGTCCTTATATTAAAAGTCAGCAGCTACAGTATTGACACAGAGAAAAAAAAAAGGAAGGGGTGAAGGAGGTTCTAACAATTCCCTACCCTATTCAAAACTGAAAATTTGATATAGTTGCACTTTAATCCAAGAAAAACAAAAAAAAAAAACAAAGCAAGACCATTGTCTAATTCTTGGCTACCCATGGCAGCATTGCATGACTAATTAGTGATAACAAAGCTAAACTAAAATTCTTGCTCCTGTGTGGCCGCTTCCCTTCACAGCCACAGTATGTATATGCAATCAAACCAAGATCATTCATCTTAATGTACAGTGAGGGAAAAAAGTATTTGATCCCCTGCTGATTTTGTACGTTTGCCCACCGACAAAGAAATGATCAGTCTTTAATTTTAATGGTAGGTTTATTTTAACAGTGAGACAGAACAAGAAAAAAAAAAATCCATTTCAAAAAAGTTATAAATTGATTTGCATTTTAATGCGTGAAATAAGTATTTGACCCCTTCGCAAAACATGACTTAGTACTTGATGGCAAAACCCTTGTTGGCAATCACAGAGGTCAGATGTTTCTTGTAGTTGCCCACCAGGTTTGCACACATCTCAGGAGGGATTTTTTTCTCCCACTCCTCTTTGCAGATCCTCTCCAAGTCATTAAAGTTTCGAGGCCTACGTCTGGTAACTCAAAACTTCAGCTCCCTCCACATATTTTCTATGGGATTAAGGTCTTGAGACTGGCTAGGCCACTCCAGGACCTTAATGTGCTTCTTCTTGAGCCACTCCTTTGTTGCCTTGGTCGTGTGTTTTGGGTCATATACATGCTGAAACATATGGCCCCGTCCATTGTCCCTTTAATGTGGTGAAGTTGTCCTGTCCCCTTAGCAGAGAAACACCCCCAAAGCATAATGTTTCCACCTCCATGTTTGATGGTGGGGATGGCGCTCTTGGGGTCATAGGCAGCATTCCTCCTCCTCCAAACACGGCAAGTTGAGTTGATGCAAAAGCTCGATTTTGGTCTCATTTGACCACATTTTCACCCAGTTCTCATCTGAATCATTCAGATGTTCATTAGCAAACTTCAGACGGGCCTGTACATGTGCTTTCTTGAGCAGGGGGACCTTACAGGCGCTGCAGGATTTCAGTCCTTCATGGCGTAGTGTGTTACCAATTGTTTTCTGGGAGACTATGGTGCCAGCTGCCTTGAGATCGTTGACAAGATTCTCCCGTGTAGTTCTGGGCTTATTCCTCACCACTCTCATGATCATTGAACCTCCACACGGTGAGATCCTGCATGGAGCCCCAGACATTGACAGTTATTTTGTGTTTCTTCCATTTGTGAATAAATAGCACCTACTGATATCACCCTATCACCAAGCTGCTTGGCGAGGGTCTTGTAGTCCATTCCAGCCTTGTGTAGGTCTACAATTTTGTCCCGGACATTCTTGGGCAGCTCTTTGAGCTTGGCCATGGTTGAGAGATTGGAATATGATCGATTGCTTCTGTGGACAGGCGTCTTTTATACAGGTAACAAGCTGAGATTAGGAGCACTCCTCTATATAGAAGACACCTGGGAGCCAGAAATTTTGCCGATTGATAGGGGATCAAATACTGATTTCACCCATTAAAATGCCAATTTATAATTTTTTTTGAAATGCATTTTTATGGATTATTTTATTTTATTTTTTTTATACTAGTAATGGTGGCGATAGTGTGGCTGCCAATCTGACGGGGTACACTAACTGACTCTAATACAATGATCAATGCCAATACTACACACTAGGTTTGTCCCGACACCGATACTAGTATTGGCATCGGCACCGATACCGAGCATTTGCCCAAGTACTTGTACTCGGGCAAATGCTCCCCCCGATACCTTGAGAGTCAGCAGTGATCGGCGCGTGGGGGAGTTACAAGCTTCTCCCCCAACGGCTTTCAGCTGCTTTAGTGACATACAGCGGTGAACGGTGCTTGTAACTCCCCCACACGCTATCACCGCTGACTGTCACCGCATCCTCCATGCCCCCTTCGTTCTGCTGTCCCCCTCCATCCTTTGTGAATGGACAGAGTCAGCTGACTCTGTCCGTTCACATAACTGAAACATTGTAACCTCCTGTGATTACGATGTCTCAGTTTATGAATGGAGAGGAGCCGCTGTTTTCTCTCCATTCATTCTCAGTGCAGATAAGGCTGCAGAGAAAGGGACTGGGGAATCTCTATCCTTGGTCTTTCTCTGTCTCAAGGGGTAAATATCAGGGGTCTGTTAAGACCCCTGATATCTCACCAAAGCCCCCCCAACAGGGCTGATTAAAAAAATAAATAAATAATAAAAAAACAAACATTGTAAAAAATAATAAAAATGTAAATTTAAAAAAAAAAAAAAAAAAAACAAACAAACCCCACACAGACACCATTCACCCCCTCCCCCCTAAAAAAAGAAAAAAGAAAAAAAAAAGAAAGCATTCTTTAAAAAAAACAAAACAAAGTCACGTGACATAAAAAAAAAAAAAAAAAAAACAAAAGTATCGGTAATCGGTATCGGCGAGTAGTTGAAAAAAAAAAAAAAGTATCGGTACTTGTACTCGGTCCTAAAAAAGTGGTATCGGGACAACCCTACTACACACCGTCACATACTAATGACACTGGCTGGAAAGGGGTTAGCATCTAGGGACGATCAAGGGAGTTAACAATGTGTAACATGTGCTGCTTTTACTAAGTGATCTTGCGTTTTTTTTTCCCCGCTTTGCAGGGAATACAAATAACAGCAGGATCACCTGCCAGTGTACAGAGCTCTGCGTTGTTTACAAACACAGAGCTCTCTTCTACGAATGATGGAGCCGATCAGTGGGTCCACGGACATGGAGCTGACAGGCGGGGCACAGAAAAGGACAGAGGAGAGCGCGGTTGACCGAGGCACGTAAACTGACCACAGTGTTAGAGCTCAGCAGCCATGATACACCGTGGATAGTTTACAGAGGGCATAGCCAGGCATTTCAGGCGATACAGGGAACCAAAATTACGCAGCACAAGCACTGTGCTGTATAACATGCTTTAACCACTTCCAAAAAAAAAAAAATAAATAATTTTAAAAGCGCCCTGTCCCACGCAGAGGTGAACGCATATGTAAGTCGCGCCCGCATATGAAAATGGCGTTTAAACCACACATGTGAGGTATCGCTGCGATCGTTATAATTCTAGCCCTAGACCTCCTCTAACTCAAAACTGGTAACCTGTAGAAATTTTTAAATATCGCCTATGGAGGTTAAGAGTCAAAGTTTGTCACCATTCCACGAGCGGGCGCAATTTTGAAGCTCGTGGAATCAATTTACTAGGCTTAACATCATCTTTCACAATATTAAAAAAAAAAAAAAGATTGTGCTAACTTTACTGTTGTCTTATTTTTTTTTATTAACAAAAAGTGTATTTTTTCCCAAAAAAATTGCGCTTGTAAGACCGCTGCGCAAATACAGTGTGACAAAGTATTGCAACGACCACTATCTTATTCTCAAGGGCAGTGGTCATCAACCCTGTCCTCAGGGCCCACTAACAGGCCAGGTTTTATGTATTACCTTGGGGAGATGCAGACTAGAATACTGCAATCACTGAGCAGCAAATGATATCACCTGTGATGTATTTCAGTTATCTTGCAAACCTGGCCTGTTAGTGGGCCCCGAAGACAGGGCTGATGACCACTGCTCTAGGGTGTCTGAAAAAAAAATAATAATATAATGTTTGGGGGTTCTAAGTAATTTTCTAGCAAGAAAAAAGATTTTAACTTATAAACACCAAGTCTGAAAAATGGGCCCGGTCCTTAGGTAGTTAAAGTAAAAAAAACCTGTGTGCACAGAGCAGAGAAGTACCGTGTTTTCCCGAAAATAAGCCAGAGTCTTATCTTAATTTTGGCAACAAAAGATACAGTAGGGCTTATTTTCGGGGTAGGTCTTATCATGCCATGTGCGGTCTTTTCTCCTTCCCTGCCTGTCAGGAATCCCCTGGGTGAAAGTGCTTGTACAATACTAGAATCCTCTACATTACAGTATCACACAATGCAAACTGTGCATGTTTCTGCAATCCAACTGTGGCACATACCTTCGTATAGCGCCACTGGGTGCTTCAGTGTCCCACCGGAGCTCTGCAGAGGGAGGGCCCCCCTGAGATCCCCGTTGACAGCTTGGAGAAGGGGAGATTAGCTGCATGCCCTGGGTTTAAATAAAATTTGCTGCATTCACACCTGATCACGAGTGGAATCGGCACGATTTCGCCCATGGTTTCAAATCGCTGCACAACGCGGGAAGCGTTTGCGATAGGGATGCACCGAAATTTCGGCAGCTGAAAATAAACTGCCGATAATGGTGTTTTCGGCACATTGCCGATAGGAAAATATTGCTGATAATAGAGCCGGGAATGGGGCGGGGCCTGGGCGAGCCCCCACCCCCTGGTGCCACCCATTGCAGGTGCGTCTTCCTGACTCACCCCAGTCCTCCCTCCTCCTCTCCTCCCTCTGAGCAGTGATCTCCATGTGTCATGGAGCTGAATTGCCTGGGCCGCAGTAACAATGTCCCACCTCCTGTGACAGAAGACACACTGATCCAATGGCGGGACATTGAATCTGTGTGACACTGATCACTGGAGGCGGGGCATTGTTACTGCGGCCCAGGCAATTCAATTCACAGCTCCAGGACACACGGAGATCGACGCTCTGATCCGGGCATAGGTGTGGCTGCATTGATCTCTTGTATCATGTCTGCAGTCTCTGACCCTCTCCTGTAGCATGTCTGCAGTCTCTGACCCTCTCCTGTATCAGATGGTTAGAGACTTGGGACATGATACAAGAGATGGTTAGAAACTGCGGACTGAATTTTCTTGAGCTTTTCTTGCACCAAAAAGGTGCCAATAATGGCCAACAATAAATTCATATTGATTTAAATGATATTAATTAAAAAGTCAAATACAATACAATTGTATATAAAAATATAATTTTTTAAAAACGGTTTATTTTCCACCTCGTGCATCCTTCATTTTCAGCACCAAAATTTCCATTTGGTGCACCCCTAGTTTGCGATGCCATTACTTCTTAATGGCACCCCAATCGTACAGTGATCTGCCCATGATTAGCGCACGCTAAATTCAGCTGCAGTCGTAATGCGCTACACTGTCACCTAAAAGAAGCTCATGTTCCTTTTTGAGTGACAAGCGTAGCACGTTGCAAATACAGCGACAATCGCAGCAAAATCGTGGCATTAAGAAGTAATGGCATCGCAAACGCATCCTGCGTTTTGCAGAGATTTGAAATCGCGGGCCGCATCACAGCAATTCCACCCACGAACAGGTGTGAATGCAGCCTTAGGCTTTACATTTTATTTAAACCAAACAAGAACACAAATTAATAGAGCCCATTGCCTGCCCATTCATTTCCATGACACTCTTCCCATAAGACTCCCCTGTGTAGACATTCAAAAGCCTAATGCCGCGTACACACGGTCGGACTTTTCAGCTAGAAAAGTCCGACAGACTTGCGGCAGACTTTCCTACATACGATCACACAAAAGTCCGACAGATTCGTACGTGATGACGTATACCGGACTAAAATAAGGAAGTTGATAGCCAGTAGCCAATAGCTGCCCTAGCGTGGGTTTTTGCCCGTCGGACTAGCACACAGACGAGCGGATTTCTGGGTCCGGCGTAGTTACGACGTAAAGATTTGAAGCATGTTTCAAATCTAAAGTCCGTCAGATTTGAGGCTGGAAAAGTCCGCTGAAAGTCCGGGGAAGCCCACACACGATCGGATTGTCAGCCAGCTTTAGTCCGTCGGCGTCCGTTGGACTTTTGTAGACGAAAAGTCCGACCGTGTGTACGCGGCATAAGACTGCTGCTGGTCACCACCATCCTGAATGTGATGGCAGCATCCCTGGCAGACTCAGAGCCATCATTAACGTGACACTCTATAGCATTTCCCTTTGCAGCTATAAAAAAAAAAAATAAATTTGCAGAGGGGAGAGGAGGAGCTGGGCCATCACAGACAATTAGATACTGCTCAAAAAGAAGAGGGCTATCACGTATAAGGAGGGAGAGGGCTGTGCTAGGGAACCAACTCTTCTATAGTAGTCACATTTTCTGACATGTTCAAAGGCACATTGGAAGTCAATAAAAATTACTGGCTGATCTTGTTAGAAAGAATGTACCCTTATGTGTTGAACTGAAATCTCATACAATCTTATCACTAGCTTCTGTTAACTACAAAGCAATGCCTCTGCTTGCAAGAGATAAGGAGAGAAGGAGCAGCTTGTAGTCCAAATCAGGAGTCCAGCCTAGGGTGACAACAATGACCTCCACAGTAAATGAGTGTTATCACTTAGGACAAGAAATACGCCATTGCCAGAATCAGATAAAAATAAAGAGAAATAGCCTGAAAAAAAAAAAAAAAAAAAAAAGAATACAGCTACCACATCTTAGGGCTGCAATATATTACATTTTTATTCTTAGGATTTAGATGTGCCTTAAAGTTGAACTTTAGTCAGAGAAAAAAAGTCCTACTAGATCACTTCAGGCCGGCCCCCTTTGCAGGTATTGTTATGTAAAACATTCAAAATAAGTGTCTATGCCATTTAAAATCCAGTAATACACTTCCTTATCCTGTTCTGCACATGCTCAGTTGCGCTCCATTTTTAGGCACTGCTGAGTTTGTAGAGGCCGATCTGCTGACAGCCTTAAAGCGAAATTCAACCCTCCTATCCCTTACAGCCAAGGAAGCCGCTTCTGTTTGATCTGCAACTGCCATGGTGCTGCACATGTAATGGTGTGACAGTTTGGTTGAAGACAACAAGCAAATGTGAGTTAGCAATCCCGGCATTCTAAGAATGTTACTGTTTTTTGAAACCATTAAATCGATGGGTTTAGTTCCGCTTTATGATTTACTGCTGCTCTGGGCTTCAGCAAAATGGCAGCCTCCAGCAAGAAGAAAACAGGAACAATGCCGGAGGTAATTTACAGCACACACAATTTTTTGTAGGATAATTATTAATGTAGAATGTAAGTTCTTTGCTAAAGAACAATATTTTTGATCAAGTTGTTATGGGTAAAGTTCCACTTAGATTCCTCACTGCTCTTAGTAAGTAGGGCAGTATGATGGCTTAGGCTCTTTCACACTACCGCGACTTCAGGGATTGCCTATGTAAATTTGTGTCAACTCGCATGAAAGTCGGACCAAAGTAATACAGGGACTACTTTGAAGTTGGTGCGACTTGAAGTCACACAGATATGAATGGTACTCACTGAAAATCATGGGGTACGACTTATCCTGCGATTTGGGACTACAAAGCCTCATGACAAGTTGCACAAGTGTGAAAGGGTCCTAAGTGATTTGTGCTCTCACTTCTGTGGATGGAGGAATCACTTTTTTTTTTTTTTCTCTCTTTCTTACAGCCTGCCGACTAAACAAACAAACAAAAAAAAAACCCCATAAGCTTTATGGCCATACGTGTAGTAAGGCTTGTAAGCCAGTAACGTTCTGTATGAATACATAAAACTGGGGAATAGAGATCAGTATTGTGGGGGCCACAGTATACAGATCAGTATTGGGGGGGGCACAGTATACAGATCAGTATTGGGGGGGGCGCACAGTATACAGATCAGTATTGGGGGGGGCGCACAGTATACAGATCAGTATTGGGGGGGGCGCACAGTATACAGATCAGTATTGGGGGGGGCGCACAGTATACAGATCAGTATTGGGGGGGCGCACAGTATACAGATCAGTATTGGGGGGGGGGGCGCACAGTATACAGATCAGTATTGGGGGGGGGGGCGCACAGTATACAGATCAGTATTGGGGGGGGGGCGCACAGTATACAGATCAGTATTGGGGGGGGCGCACAGTATACAGATCAGTATTGGGGGGGGGGGCGCACAGTATACAGATCAGTATTGGGGGGGGGGGCGCACAGTATACAGATCAGTATTGGGGGGGGGGCGCACAGTATACAGATCAGTATTGGGGGGGGGGGCGCACAGTATACAGATCAGTATTGGGGGGGGGGGCGCACAGTATACAGATCAGTATTGGGGGGGGGGGCGCACAGTATACAGATCAGTATTGGGGGGGGGGCGCACAGTATACAGATCAGTATTGGGGGGGGCGCACAGTATACAGATCAGTATTGGGGGGGGGGGGGCGCACAGTATACAGATCAGTATTGGGGGGGGCGCACAGTATACAGATCAGTATTGGGGGGGGGGCGCACAGTATACAGATCAGTATTGGGGGGGGCGCACAGTATACAGATCAGTATTGGGGGGGGGCGCACAGTATACAGATCAGTATTGGGGGGGGGCGCACAGTATACAGATCAGTATTGGGGGGGGGCGCACAGTATACAGATCAGTATTGGGGGGGGCGCGCACAGTATACAGATCAGTATTGGGGGGGGGGGGGGCGCACAGTATACAGATCAGTATTGGGGGGGGCGCACAGTATACAGATCAGTATTGGGGGGGGCGCACAGTATACAGATCAGTATTGGGGGGGGCGCACAGTATACAGATCAGTATTGGGGGGGGCGCACAGTATACAGATCAGTATTGGGGGGGGCGCACAGTATACAGATCAGTATTGGGGGGGCGCACAGTATACAGATCAGTATTGGGGGGGGCGCACAGTATACAGATCAGTATTGGGGGGGGCGCACAGTATACAGATCAGTATTGGGGGGGCGCACAGTATACAGATCAGTATTGGAGGGGGCACAGTATACAGATCAGTATTGGAGGGGGCACAGTATACAGATCAGTATTGGAGGGGGCACAGTATACAGATCAGTATTGGAGGGGGCACAGTATACAGATCAGTATTGGAGGTGGGGGGCACAGTATACAGATCAGTATTGGAGGTGGGGGGCACAGTATACAGATCAGTATTGGGTGTGGGTCGCACAGTATACAGATCAGTATTGGAGGTGGGGGGCACAGTATACAGATCAGTATTGGGGGGGGGCACAGTATACAGATCAGTATTGGAGGGGGCACAGTATACAGATCAGTATTGGAGGGGGCACAGTATACAGATCAGTATTGGAGGGGGCACAGTATACAGATCAGTATTGGAGGGGGCACAGTATACAGATCAGTATTGGAGGGGGCACAGTATACAGATCAGTATTGGAGGGGGCACAGTATACAGATCAGTATTGGAGGGGGCACAGTATACAGATCAGTATTGGGGGGGGGGCACAGTATACAGATCAGTATTGGGGGGGGGCACAGTATACAGATCAGTATTGGAGGGGGCACAGTATACAGATCAGTATTGGGGTGGGGGGCACAGTATACAGATCAGTATTGGGGTGGGGGGCACAGTATACAGATCAGTATGGGGAAGCACACAATTTCTCTGGGTATTAAACTCATCAGATAGAGCCCATGTCAGGATGATTTCAGACACTTCCGTGTCATGGATAGATGATGTTGCGACATCTGATTGGTCAGAGAAGGACTTGTGAAGTTTGCTCTGACATGTGGAGTGCAGATCGGAGTGTGTGCCGTACAGGAGTCATCAGAACCTGGACGGGGACACCATACCGGGCACAGCGGATAACACACACAGTATTGGAATGTATTGGAGACAGTGGGCAGTCCCTGTGATCTCCCATAGACTATCACTGACCCTGTGATTACCTGGTACTCCAGCTCCAGCGTAGCCCCGCTCTTCATAGGCTGGAAGAAGCACTCCCTCTGTCCGGCCGGCAGGGTGAAGGTGAAGTCTCCATCCACCGTCTGGGTGAAGGTCAGTCCGCGCTGTACACTCACAACTCCCAATAGGAGAACTAACAGAGCCGCCTCCTCCGTCCCCATCCCCGGACAGCTTAGTCTAGTCACTGACACCGAGGGAGCATGTGCTGGAACTCCCCTCACAGGAGCGAGGCGTGTCCGGAAGAAATGCCTGCAGCCAATCAGGGCTGTCCCTTGCTCTGCTCGGACTTAGGGCGGGGTTTAGCCCAGTCATCGTTCTATGGGGGATATCCAATTACATCGCTCCTTCCAGTAAACAATACTCTGCTGGGGGTCAGCTTGGGGAACATCTGATCTGTGCAAGAAGAGCGTGTTTTTACCTTGCTTCATTTCCTGCTGTTCATGTATTAAAATAGAACTAAAGGCAATTTTTGTTTCATTTTTGATTGAGTAAGGGAGAGTTATAACCTCTGTGAGTTGTTTTTTTTGCCATCTGCGTTCCATTGGAGACATTTTTCTTCACTTCCTGTCCCATAGTCAAAACAGGAAGTGTGGGGAAACTCCTAGTTGTCACCAGAACTAGTGTCCCCATTGCAAGATTTTCCCTCTATTCTTGTTCTGGTGACAGCCCAAAATGTGGGATTTTGTTTAACTTTCAGTGATGAGGGTAAGCAGGACAAATAGAGAGAGTCAATTTCCCTAATGGGGACACGGCAATAAACACCTGACAGGTGTTATAATCCATCTTTATTCTATCGAAAACAAACAAAAAAAAGTCTTGTCTTAAGGCTCCATTCACATCTGAGCATTCCATAAACACACACAAAAGCACATATCAAGCTTGTTTTGCAATTCATTGTTAAAGTAATTGTAAAGGATCACCTTGCAAAACAACCCATTCAGTTTAAAATAGAAATGAAAGGCAAAACATTTGTGTATAGATATAAAAAAAAATTATTTGTGAAACAAAAAAAATATATATAAATACCTTTTTTTTTTATAAATGATCACATTCCCTCTATTCCCAGCTGCATACGAGCTGGGGGAGAAGAAGCAGCAGCAGCACACTGAGCTGCTCAGTGAATGGCTGAAGCAGAGGGGGCGTGTCAGGACAAGTCTGATCATTAGAAGAGAGTACACTGAGTTCCCAGCACAGCTAGGGAACTGACCTTGGTGTGCTCTCCTGCTTAGTGTTCAGTTTTTAATAGGAAAGCAAAGGGCAGGAACACCAAGGATTTCACATAAAGGAAGCATACAAAGAACAAGATACTTTTCTTATTGTACATCAGGGGACACAGAGCCATAGTAATTACTATGTGGGTTATAGGCCACCTTCAGGTGATGGACACTGGCACACCCTAAATAAAAAGTGCTCTCCCTATATAACCCCTCCCACTGGTGGGAGTGCCTCAGTTTTTTCGCCAGTGTCTAAGGTGTTGGTCACAAGTAAAGATGTGCTGAGCTCCACTGGAGCAATCCTTGCTGGGGTTAGCCATGCTGCTGGATCCATTCAAAGTGTCTTTTTGACCAAATTGAATGGTACCCAGGCCTTGTATCCGAAAAAACAAGGTCTTGCCTGTAACCCTTCTCTTTTTAGAGAGCTGGACCCCGGGATTCAGTGCTTTTTGGTATTAAGACCATAAAGTTTTACTGGCGGTGGTGCTATTACAGGTCCAGGATTGTGGGTTTCCTAGAGGATCCCCAGCTCCTGAAGGTTTAACGGAACCCACTGTGAAGGGTGAAGATTGGGTCTGTTGGTGTACCACAGAAAATCCTGCGGCAGGAAAGATAAGTGCAGTTTTTCTAAGAAATTTTCAAAATTTTCTTATGAATGTCTTCTTTAACCACTTCCCGCCCGCCCTATGGCGGATTGACGTCCGGGAAGTGGTTCTGTTATCCTGACTGAGCGTCATATGACGTCCAGCAGGATAACATGCCGCAGCGCGCCCCCGGGGGCACGCATCGCGGCGATCGGTGGAGCGGTGTGTCATTCTGACACACCGCTCCACCAATCTTGGTAAAGAGCCTCCGGCGGAGGCTCTTTACCACGTGATCAGCCGTGTCCAATCACGGCTGATCACGCTGTCAATAGAAAGAGCCGTTGATCGGCTCTTCCTCACTCGCGTCTGACAG
Organism: Lithobates septentrionalis; assembly: GCA_037952835.1. Classification (NCBI taxonomy): domain Eukaryota; kingdom Metazoa; phylum Chordata; class Amphibia; order Anura; family Ranidae; genus Lithobates; species Lithobates septentrionalis. Next base: position 85,478 of record JBBDGP010002238.1, read on the forward strand.
ACGCGAGTAGAGGAGAGCCGATCGGCGGCTCTCCTGGCAGGGGGGGTCTGCGCTGATTGTTTATCAGCGCAGCCCCCCCTCAGATGACCACACTGGACCACCAGGGATCGCCACTAGGACCACCAGGGAAGGGGCAACATGTGGATGGCCAGGTATGTACCCCATGGCCATCCACATGTGCCCAGTGTGCCAAATCTGTGCCAATCAGTGCCCACAAATGGGCACTGATTGGCACCATCATGTTGCAGTGATGCCCAGCAATGCCACCCTTAGGGGCATCACTGCAAACAAGCAGTGCCATCAGTGCCACCCATCAGTGTCCATTCATGCCACCTGTCAGTGCCCATCCGTGCCCATCAGTGCCCATATATCAGTGCCCATCCATGCCCATCTGTGCCAACTATCAGAGCCACCCATAAGTAACCATCAATGCCACCTACGAGTGCCCATCAATGCCACCTATGAGTGCCCATCAGTGCCGCCTATAAGTGCCCATCCGTGCCACCTATGAGTGCCCATCAGTGCCGCATACCAGTGCCCATCAGTGCCACCTATCAGTGCCCATCAGTGCCGCCTATCAGTGCCCATCATCAGTGCCCGTCAGTGCCACCTCATCAGTGCCACCTCATTGGTGCCACCTCATCGGTGCCCATCAGTGCCGTCGTATCAGTGCCCGTCAGTGCAGCCATATCAGTGCCCGTCATTGAAGAAGAAAACGTACTTATTTACAAAAAGTTTTAACAGAAACAAAGAAAAACTTGTTTTTTTTCAAAATTTTCGTTTTGTTGCGCAAAAAATAAAAACCGCAGAGGTGATCAAATACCACCAAAAGAAAGCTCTATTTGTGGGAACAAAATGATAAAAATTTAGTTTGGGTACAGTGTAGCATGACCGCGCAATTGTCATTCAAATTGCGACAGCACTGAAAGGTGAAAATTGGGCTGGGCGGGAAGGTGTCTAAGTGCCTGGTATTGAAGTGGTTAATTTAGTAAATGTTGTCATGCCTATGTGTCACCACTAGGGGCTGTATAGAGCACTTACCGTCTCATACTTCTCAGAGAGCCCACGTTGTGTCCAAGAAACAGCAGTTTTTACCTTCTCCGGCCAGCAGCAAACCTCCGGTAAGTCTGGGGGGGGGGGGGTTTCCTCCCCACCAGACACCCCCCTGTGCTGTTTTATTCTTTCCCTCTTTTCGGGGAAGGAGCGCAATGGAAAAAAAAAACAGCGCAAACGGTAAGCCGCTCAGCGGCTTCCAGGCCCCCCCTTTGCCATTTTTTCCCCTCTCTCTGGATCGGAGCCCGCACTCGTGTGGGAAAAAGCTCTCTTTTTTTTTAAAAAGAAAGGAGGGAAAGCCGTAGGTGACGGGGGCGGGGCTTAGCGCAATGTTGGCATCCTCCAACGCCCAGCGCGGGAAGGAGTCTTTTAATAGACACCATTGTTGCTGTTGCAGGCTGCGGAGGGACACAAGAGCAAAAGGTGGCATATAAAAGGTTTGGTGACACAGGCATTTCTTTGACACATTTACTGCTGCATCAGGCTGGGCATTAATAGCAGCAACAGAGCTGAACTATTGCTCAAGCAAGTGTATGCGTTCCTTCTGATAGTACCTCTGCTTTGTGCATCGGGCTATGTTCAGAAAGGGGGTAAAAACACCTCAATAGGGGCTCTTGTAAGACTTCTACAGTCACACGGAAGCCTAGAACCATCTCAATAAAGATGGCATCCTCCCCTAAGAGTAAGATGGTGATCAGAGTGAGCCATCAGGAGGGGCAAGTGTTGCAGCTGCTCTTAACACTGCAGCCCCTGCATATATTACTAAGGAGGTTTTTTCTCCAACCATTTTAAGTTTGGAGCAAAAAAATTGATGCTTTAATCGCATCCAAGAGTGGGACTAAACATAACAGGTCCCCGTCCATTCAGGACCCTCATGCTGAGGAACAAGGAGCGAGAGATGACGATTGGTACAGTCTCTCACTGAATTGGTCCGCTTCACATTTTTACTGCCAATAAGCGCAGTCAGTCGATGAGCCCACTTCTGGTTTCACTAAAGCCTCCTCAATCTGTTCATGCTTTTCCTATGCATTCATGGCTAAAAAAGCTTATGTACTCTGAGTGGGAGCACCCAGATAAACAGTTTTTTTCCTCCAAAAAAGTTTTTCAATACTTTTTCATATGGAGGAAGAGTTCGATTAAGAAATGGGGATTTCCAGCAGTTGACACTGCTATATCCACTGTAAACAAAAACCTATGGTTGGTCAGCCAAAGCGTCATGCGAAAGCTCTTGGCCAGTTTCCCATTTTATGGTGAACGGTTATTTGGAGACGATCTGGATAAGTATATCCAAAGAATTTCTAATGGGAAAAGTTCCCTTTTACTGGTTAAAAAGAAGTTAAACATTTTTTCTTTAAAACATGCTTCTTCTCCGGTGCCAGGGGCATCAGCCTCCAGGCAGTCATGACGGACGGACCTGGAAGAGGAAACCCACAAAACAAGATACTAAAGCCTTTTTATGAAGGGGCTACGGTTTTCAAAGGTCTGGCAGGAACAATGTCAAGACAGATTGGTGGCTTCCTCAATTTTTTCTAGGTTACAAACTAGAGTTCCGAGGGTCCCCGTCTCCTCGTTTTTCTCAGTTCAGACGTTCCCAGAGATCTAGTGAAAAAAGAAGTCTCTCTTTCTAGCTTTGGATCATCTTTTGGCTCAAAGAGTGATATCAGTGGTCCCCTTGGAAGAGCAAGGATTAGCGTTTTTATTCAAACCTCTTCACAGTTCCAAAACCAAACGGGGATGTCAGACCCATTTTAGATCTCAAAGATCTAAGTCGGTTTTTGAATATCCATTCTTTTCACATGGAGTCAATCCAATCAATAGTCTCCATCCTACAAGGGGGAGAACTTCTGGCGTCAATCGACATCAAGGATGCTTTTACCCATGTGCCGATTTTCCCTGCTCACCAGAAATTTCTATGCTTCGAGGTAGAAAATCTTCTATTTCAGTTTGTAGCTCTACCTTCGGTCTAGCTACTGCACCTCGAGTGTTTACAAAGGTCCTGGCTCCTCCTTTAGCCAGGTTAAGGGCTCAAGGTATAACGATACTAGCCTGCTTAGACAATCTACTCTTGATAGATCAATCGGTACTCGGTAGCCTGCTTAAAACCAAAGTTTGGTCACCGCAGTCAGCTACCTGGAATACCTAATTTGGATTCTCAACCTATAAAAATCCTTAAACCATCAAGGAGATTGCAGTACTTGGGGGCTGATCATAGTTACAGCTCAGAAGAGGGTGTTTTTTTTCCCCAGGAAAAGGATCAGTTCCATAAGGGAACTGATTCAGTTGATCAAAACAAAGAAGAATCCTTTTATTCGACTTTGCATGAAATTGTTGGGAAAGATGGTGGCTTCATTCAAGGCCATTCCTTATGCGCAGTTTCATTCAAGACTCTTGCAAAACAGTGTCCTTTCAACTTGGAACAAGAGGGTCCAAGCTCTGGACTTCCCAATGCGTTTATCCCGAAAAGTGCGTCAGGGCCTCATTTGGTGGTTGATATCCAAGAATCTTCAAAAAGGGAAAATCTTTTCTACCAGTTACCTGGAAAGGGGTAACAACAGATGCCAGCCTTCTGGGCTGGGGAGCAGTCCTGGAAGAAGTGTCTGTCCAAGGGAAATGGTTCAAATCAGAGATGACCTTGCCCACCTCAATTTCCAATTTCCATTTCAATCACTAGGGGGCACGAAAAGTCGTGCAGCCCAGAGAGAGGTGAATCATATTCTATCTTGGGAGAACAACATTCCTTGCCTATCAGCAATTTAATTTCAGGGATAGAGAATTGGCAGGCGGACTACTTTTGTTCCCAGGAGAATGGTCCCTTCACCTCGACATCTTCTGTCAATATGCCAATAATGGGGAGTTCCGGACCTGGATCTGTTTGTGTCCAGGTTCAACAATAAGATCGACAACTTTGTGTCAAGGACAAGGAATCCGATGGCATACAGAACAGATGCCTTGTTTTTTACCGTGGGATCAGTTTTTCACTGATCTATGCGTTCCCCCCTGTTCTGCTGCTTCCGCGCCTTCTCGCAGGATCAAGCAAGAAGAGAAGGAGGTGATTCTTGTGGCCCCAGCATGGCCCAGGAGATCTTGGTTTGCCGAGATCGTAAAAATGGCAGTAGGGGACCCTTGGACCCTACTGCTATGGCCAGACCTTCTCTCGCAAGGTCCGGTATTCCATCCTACCTTACAAACGATAAATTTAGTGGTTTGGCTATAGAGACCCACATTCTAAAAGATTGTGGGCTGTTAGCTTCAGTAGTTTCTACTTTGGTTAATGCTAGGAAGCCAGCCTCTGAAGTCATATACTATAGAATCTGGAAGGCATATGTCTCCTGGTGTGAATCCAGGGGTTGGCACCCCAAGAAATATGTCATAGGTAGGATCCTTGAATTCCTACAGATAGGATTAGAAATTAAGCTGGCCTTGAGTACTATCAAAGGCCAGATGTCGGCTTTATCTGTGTTTTTTTTCAATGACCACTTGCTTCACACTCTCTGGTTCGTAACTCTTTTCAGGGGGTAACGCAGATTAATCCTCCAGTTGGGTCACCCCTGAACCCTTGAGACTTAAATTTAGTCCTGTCAGCTTTACAGAAGCAGCCTTTTGAGCCAATACGAGATATTCCCTTGGTCCTCTTGACAAGGAAAAATAATTTTCTTGGTTGCCATATCTTCTACAGAGTATCAGAGTTGGCTGCTCTTTCTTGTAAAGAGCCATATTGGTTTATTCATCCTGAATTCCTACCGAAGGTAGTATCGTTTTTTCATTTAAACCAGGATATTGTTCTGTCTTAATTTTTTCCAGAACCTCGTTCTGTGGAAGAAAGGTCACTACATTCTTTGATGTGGTGAGAGCGGTCAAAGTCTAATGAAAGTATCCACTCAGATTCATAAAACAGATGTTTTGTTTGTGTTGCCAGACAGTCCTAAAAGAGGACAGGCAGCGTCAAAATCTACTATTTCTAAATGGATTTGTCAAGTGATTGTTCAAGCTTATGGTTTAAAGAGGAAAATTCCTCCTTTTCATATTAAAGCGCACTTCTCCAGGGCTATTAGTGCTTCGTGGGCAGTGCATCACCAAGCCTCCATGCTCCGATCTGCAAGGCCGCAACTTGGTCTTCAGTCCATACATTTACCAGATTCTATTAAGTAGATGTAAAAGATCATGAGGATATCGCCTTTGGGCGCAGTGTACTGCAGGCTGCAGTATGAGTCCTCTAGTCTCTTGGTGCCCTACTTTGTTGTGTCTCCCTCCCTTCAGTTGGCATTGTTATGAGACATCCCACATAGTAACTAATATGGCTCTGTGTCCTGTGATGTACGATAAGAAAATAGGATTTTTATAACAGCTTATCTGTAAAATCCTTTTCTTTGAAGTACATCATGGGACACAGAGATCCCTCCCTTCTTTGGTATACATGTGTATTGTTTTGCTACAAAAACTGAGGTACTCCCACCAGTAGGAGGGGTTATATAGGGAGAGCACTTTTTAATTTAGGGAGTGCCAGTGTCCATCACCTGAAGGTGGCCTATAACCCACATACTATACTATGGCTCTGTGTCCCGTGATGTACTTCAAAGAAAAGGATTTTACAGGTAAGCTGTTATAAAAATCCTATTTCTCATACAAGTACATGGTGCAGAAGGCACATATCAGGACCATGAAGTGTTGGGGGTAATAAACGCTTTAACGGCACGCAAAAATGGGCAAGAAAATACGAGATTTTGCACAAGTCAAAATGAGCGAGTAATGCACCAAAACTCATGAAGCTCAACACCAAAAAAGGTACAGAAGTTTCTTTGGCTGCCCATTCAATTGGTGCATTCACAAAATGCCATGTGTGAAGCTAGCCTTAGTTCTATTTCTCCTCTCCTCTGTGCCAGCATCACTAGTGTGGGCACCCGGCTATGACAGCTTCCGGCTTCACAGCTGGGTGCGCACTGAGCATGTGCGAGTTGTGCTGTGCATCCTGAGTGGCCGGGCAATCTTCTGGGACCTGTGACATGTCCCAGAAGATTGCCGGGAGGGAGGGGGAGAGGAGAGCTTCCACTCGGGGGCCGTGGCGCACCAAGCGGAAACGGGAGCTGGTTACCTGTCAAAACTAGGTACCCTCTCCATGTCAGGGGGTCAGGAGTACTTAACCACTTGCCCATATAGCAAAATGACAGCGGCAAAGTGGTTTCAATAACCTGACCGGACGTCATATGACGTCTTCAGGATATTAAGCCGCTGCATGCCCCCAGGGGCGCATCGCAGAGATCAGACTGACACATCGTAACTCCGATCTAAGTAAAGAGTCTCTGACGGAGACTCTTTACCACGTGATCAGCCATCTCCAATCACGGCTGATCACGATGTAAACAGGAAGAGCCGGTGATTGGCTTTTCCTCACTCGTGTCTGTCAGACGCGAGTAGAGGAGAGCCGATCGGCTGCTCCTCTGACAGGGGGGTCTGTGCTGATCGATGCCCACACTGGACCACCAGGGATGCCACCAGACCACCAGGAATGCTCACCACCAGGTATGTCACCCTAGACCACCAGGGATGCCAATCAGTGCCCACAATGGATGCCAATCAGTGCCCACAATGGGCATCACTGATTGGCAGGCATCAGTACCATACATTACAGTACATCCGTGCCACCTATCAGTGCCCATCCGTGCCACCTATCAGTGCCCATCCATGCCACCTATCAGTGCCCACCCGTGCCGCATATCAGTGCCGCGTATTAGTTCCCATCATCAATGCCACCTCATCAGTGCCACCTCATTTATCAGTGCCTGTCAGTGCAGCCCCATCAGTGAAGGAGAAAACTTACTTATTTACAGAGGTTTGTAACTGAAACAAAAAAAAAACATTTTTTTTTCAAAATTTTCGGTCATTTTTTTATTTGTTTAGCAGAAAAAAAAAATCCCAGAGGTGATTAAATACCACCAAAAGAAAGCTCTATTTGTGGGAACAAAATGATAAAAATTTAGCTTGGGTACAGTTTAGCATTTGTCATTCAAAATGCGACAGCACTGAAAGCTGAAAATTAGTCTGGGCAGGAAGGTGTATAAGTGCCCAGTATCGAAGTGGTTAAAGAGGAACTGCAGTCTGCTCACATAATTTGTAATAAAAAATTTTTGCCATTCTGAAGCTTCCCTCCAACCACATTGCATATTATTTCATATATACTGTGATTCTGTACTTGTCAAATATACTGCAGAAATCTCCCTCCACAGAGTCTGGCTTCATCCATTTTAACTGGGTAGCTGAAGCTGCTGCCTGTTCACTTCCTGGATTTACAGAGAGGCACACCTCCAGCTCTGCAGCACTGCAGCTCTCATTGGCCTTCTTATGACCCCCCCCCCCCCCTTCCTGGCCTATTTACTGGCAGGAAAAAAATGTTTTACTATCCAAAGTTAAAACAACAAGGGCAGAAGATTTAATAGATGGAAAGTGGGTGGAACTCCGCTTTAAAGGCGTGATGATGTCAGGAACCGCCCAGTCACAAGACAGCTAGTGTGCGAGGGGGGGGGGGGTTGCAGGAGAGGCAGGGACCGATCTTAGGTAAGTTTATCACCTCTCCACAATCCCCAAGATGAAAACGGGCAGTTAACCCCACTGCATGGTAAAATAAACATTTTTCCTAGGGTTCTTAAGGGAATGAAGGCTGTTCAAGGTGTACGTGAGGCCTTGCATCCACTGACTATACATATACAATGCTTGTACATGCTTGAAAACACATCTCTCATTGTAGTGCTTGTTCACATATGTGGCTGGGTGTGGTGAAAAAAAGGTGTTTGAACTGCGATTTTATCCACTGCCCCCTTAATCCAACATGCATCATGATAAAAATGATATCCCTTATTATGTTCAGTGGTCAGTGCTGCCATTTAACTGAATAGGACTGTGCCACAACCAACCTCATCCATGAGCAATGCACATGGTTGCGGGATGGTTCTGCAGGCTTTTTAGGGTTTAAGCAGGTGGCGATGCCACATATTGCCACCCTGCCAACTGTGAACCTCTATCAGGGTTTTAATGCTGTCTGTGTCCTCATTGGGAAGATTTCCCTGACTTCCTGTACTGATGACTGTGGCCTTAGGATAGGCCCTGATGGTGTTATCCATACTCTGCAATCCAATACAGCATGTTAGAATAGGCAGAAAACAAAGTGTCACTCTGTGAAATCATACTATAGGGTTTATTCGAAGTAGCAGGCTTTCAGACATAGTTCCCACCCTAAATTATACTGACGCATTTCACCCCAATTGATCTTTTTCATAGAAGTTTTCAAATAAGCCCAATTGGGGTGAAACGCATCAGAAGCATGTCTATGTCTGAAAACTATGGTATGGCTTCACAGGGTGCGGCTTTGTTTTCTGCCTTGCTATATATATATATATACATATATATATATATATATATATATATATATATATATATATATATATATATGTGTGTGTGTGTATATGTACTAAGTTGAACATGCTCCTTAGAAGTCGACACCTGGGGCATAGAAGGACCTGAGAACTATGCAGAACTATGCACAGAGCTTGGAGCTCTGCTGTTTCCTTTGAACCAATACAACATGTTCTCACACACACACTACACAGTGGAAAGGAGTCCTGCTACCTTTTTAGGTGCGGTGTGCTACAACCCACTTCAAAGAGATCCTTCCAAAATGAACTTCAGTGCATGTGAAAAACACCTAACAATGTTTTAACAATTGTTCATGGGTCTATTTTAGGAAAGAGCACTGAGGCAGAGAAAGCTTGAACAATTATATACATATAAGGGGGATGCCCAGGACAGGAAGTGAGGAACAGTCACCCCTTTGGGAATGCCCAGAACAGAAAATGATGTACAGTATCCCTGATGGGGATGCCCCAGAAAGGAAATGAGGTACAGTCTCACCATTGTTGATGGCCAGAACAAGAAGTGAGGTACGTCTTCCCATTTGGAATACCCAGAACAGGAAGTGAGGTACAGCCTTCCCATTGGGAATACCCAGAACAGGAAGTGAGGTACAGTCTTCCCATTGGGAATACCCAGAACAGGAAGTGAGGTACAGTCTTCCCATTGGGAATACCCAGAACAGGAAGTGAGGTACAGTCTCACTCTCGCTATTGGCGATGCCCAGGGCTGAAAGTGAGGTACAATACCCTCAATGGGGATGCCCCAGACAGGAATGAAGGTACAGTCTCCCCATTGAGAATGCCCAGAACAGGACGTTAGGTACAGTCCCACCATTGGTGATGCCCAGGGCTGAAAGTGAGGTACAATACCCTAAATGGGGATGCCCCAGACAGGAAGAGAGGTACAGTATCCCCATTGGGGATGCCCAGAGCAGGAAGTGAGGTACAGTCTCCCCATTGGGGATGCCCATGACAGAAGGAGAGTTACAGTATCCCCAATGGGGATGCCCCAGACAGGAAGTTAGGTACACTCTCAACATTAGGGATGCCTAGGACAGAAAATAAGAGACAGTATACCCAATGGTGATGCCCAGAGCAGGAAGTGAGGTACAGTCTCCCCATTGGGGATGCCTAGAACAGAAAGTGAGGCACAGTCTCCCTATTGGGGATGCTCAGAACAGGAAGTGAGGTACAGTATTCCCAATGGGGATGCCCACAGCAAAAGAACCTGTGTGGGGTTTTACCCTTCTCCACTTTCTCTGAAACAAAAAGTTTGCATTGCTACAAATACTTTCTATCATTATTAAATAGGTAAACGTATTTTCATTCTCTCTTGGACCAATAATCAATCTATGCATACCTACCAACTTTTTGAGATGGGAGTGAGGAACACCTATTAGCAAAAGTATGTAGGCATAGGACACACCCCCTGCCACGCCCTCTTAAAGGAAAATTATACAAAAAATGATTAAACCCACAAGTGCTTTATTTTTACTACTACTATTCCTTTATAGTGGCTTTTGAAGTTTACAAATGCAGCAATTTAGTAATTGGATAAAAGATTTAGCACCAGGAAACACTTTTTGAAAAATAAAAAGTGCATTTTATATACAGCTATATAGATCAGACCAAAATGAGGGACACATGAGGAGGAAAGAGGGACTTTGTTCCAAATCAGGGACAGTCCCTCGAAATCAGGGACAGTTAGGAGGTATGATCTATGTCTAGGTAACTAACAAGCAGAAACGATATTCTGATAACAAGCTAGAAGAATTAATCAGCTATTGTGTTTTTTCTTTTTTTGTCAACTTTTCTTGTCTGTCAATAAAGTTGTTATTAAGGTTTGTCGCTATAGATACCGTAAAGCGTCACCCCCGCCCCTTGGGTAACGGATATCCCTGTAACTGATTGAATAGAACTAGGCGGGAAGGCGAGGTCACTAGTTCTGTCCAATCAGCGGGGTAGAGACGGGGCTGTCAGTTTAGGTGGCACAGTAGGAATGGTAATGACGGAAGGGGCGGGGCTAGGCTGTGTTGTGGAAGTTGGGGATCGCGGTGTGGTTGGATGAATGGAGAGCAGCTTGTCATGGTGAGTGGGGAGCACAGTGCAGAATCTGATGGGGGAGAGGGGTCACCGCACGTGCCAGTATATCAGTTAGAATGTTTCTTTTATCACCTGAACATTGGAGCTGTGGGCTGAGGGCTGGGAAGCTGCGAGCCAGTTATCAATGAAGTGTTCTCCGCTATACAATGTGACTGCACAGCTGCTGGCAATTATGTGCCTGATCTCCTCCTCTAATGATGGGACAGGAGGAAGCTGGCCTTGCAATCTGATTGTACAATCTCTCCATTAGATCCACCAACAGCCATGTAGTTCAGGATCCTGCCTGATGTTATAGATTGGTAGGTCCTCCTTTTACACAGGTTTAGTAAATCTGATGTTGATTGTACACAGAATGTATTGCTATGGCATGCTACCAGGATCTTTAAGTCTTCTGCTTACTTAGCAGTAAGGATGAGCTCCGGCGTGTTCGCATGCTGCACGTGCAGAGCCCGCCACAAAGTCGGCAATGCTCTGCGCTCATCACAGGCAGTGAGACATTTCCCGATCTCTGCAGCCGCACATCGGGAAATGTCTCACTGCTTGTGATGAGCGCTGTGCAGTGACGACTTCCTGGCGGGCTCGGCACGTGCAGCATGCGAACACGCTGGAGCTCATCCTTACTTTGCAGACCTGTACCACTCCCTATGTCCTCTGCTCTAGTGGACTCTTTTAAGAAAAAATCCCTGGCGCCCAGCCAGTTGCCTGGGGGCCACATTCAGCCCTTTGTCACTTCCTGCATGTATGGATACAGACTATCTGCATCCAGTGTGTAAGTCTGTACACCTTTCTCTGCAGCCTCAGCTGCACTGAACAGTGAGTGAATGGGAAGTGCCCTGTGCTGAGCAGCTTCCTGTTCATTCACAACCTGAAGCATAGTAAACACAGTTTACTATTGTTTAGTTAAGAATGAACACAGTGAGTGCATGTTCCTGCATGTATCCATACATGCAGGAAGTGACAAAGGGCTGAAAGTGGCCCCCGGGCAACTGGCTGGGCGCCAGCGATTTTTTTCTTCTATGGACACAGACTATCTGCATCCAGTGTGTATGTCTGTGCACCTGTATAACTTTATCCTGTAATCATAGGTGTGCGTAGGGGGTGTGCCTTAGCACAGCCTAATTACCACGTTCAGTACCAATTCCCTCTACTACCCAGGCTTCCCCTATGTTAGCCCTCCCGCCACACAGTGCTGATGGCTTCCCTCCTCTATCCCCAGCTGCTGCAGGGATGTTTTAGGATGGAGAGTGGGGAAAGGGGCTAGTAAACTTGTTTGCTTCCTCCCCTGGTGCCACATTTGGCACCTTTTGGGGGGGGGGGGGGTTAACGGGTAGCTGTTTGACAGGTACCGATCCCCACTTCTGGGGACATGGCTGTGGCGACGCCAGTTAGAAAGCACTTGGCACATGCTCAGTAGGGAACCGGCTGTGAAGCCGAAAGGCTTCACTGGCAGTTTCCCTTACGACAAATGGCGGTGGCAGCACCCGAAAGCCGTTCCGAAAATCGTCTGGGGTGCCGACATTGCAGGCTCCCTGGACAGTTAAGTGTCCATATATTAAAAATCAGCAGCTACGGTATTTGTAGCTGCTGACTTTAAATTTTTGGAGGGGGGCTTGAGCTCCACTTTAAGCTTTGGGATCCACACCATAATGCAACAGGCTGCGTACACATACCTGTAATGCATTTGTATGCAACGCTAATGGCTCCCAGGAGCCAAAATAGAATAGCATTTTACGTTACATGTTCCAATAGGCCTGTGTGCATGAGCCCTTATTTCTTTGACACCATCTTACTCTTTTTTTTATGTGCTGTTCATCCCTTTTCTTTATTTAACCTGTTCTCGCCAGATGTACCCATATATGCGGTGGGTGGGCTTTAATGCACATGTGACAATGGGGAACAGCTTCTGTGCTGGGAGTGCGGTCACTGCTTGCTCCCAGCACAATGATTATACTGTCAAGGACAGCTCCCAATTATTATTTATGATCAGGAGCTTCTGATCTTGTGACCACTTGTGAATATGTAGCCATCAACAGTCAAACATGGTTGGGAAGCTCGTCTCCCAGCCAGTGGGCAGCATTGTCAAGGGGTTAAAATGATAGCAAGGGTTAACTCTAAGGCCCCTTTCACACTGGGGCGGGGGGCGGTGTCGGCGGTAAAGCGCCGCTATTGTAAGCGGCACTTTACCGTCGGTATTCGGCTGCTAGCGGGGCGGTTTTACCCCCGCTAGCGGCCGAGAAAGGGTTAAAAACCACCGGAAAGCGCCTCTGTAGAGGCACTTTGCCGGCGGTATAGCCCATTGATTTCAATGGGCAGGAGCGGTGAAGGAGCAGTATACACTCCGCTCCTTCACCACTCCGAAGATGCTGCTAGCAGGACTTTTTTTCCCGTCCTGCCAGCGCACCGCTCCAGTGTCAAAGCCCTCGGGGCTTTGACACTGGAGAGACAGCAGTGGCTGTTTCGGGTCGGTTTGCAGGCGCTATTATTAGCGCAATAGCGCCTGCAAACCACCCCAGTGTGAAAGGGCCCTAAATGTTCTTTAAAATGTTCATTTCCCCCACCTCCTGCCTACACTGTATTAAAAAAAAACCAAAAAAACCCTGTGTACTTGCCATTTTCTAGGTAAAAACAAACCTTTAGCCTTTACAACCACTAATGGTCCTAAACTTACAATTAGATCTAAACCCCTCTTGATGTTCACTTTAACAAAACTTGTACTGAAAGAATATAGAGGCTCCCATTCACATGTCTCCTTCTGAAAATGCTAGTTGCCTAGCTGTTATGCTACCCACTAACTTAAGTATTTTCTGAGTTAGCCAAGCATTTTCAGGAGGTCAGCAATGGTTGCCCCCATATTTCTATCAAATACAAGTTTAGTTTGAAGTAGACGTTGATACAAAATCATGTAAACATTTTTTTGCCTAAGTCACTAAAGAGCAAAAACACTTTCAGGTCCAAGATGGTGAACACATCAAACTGCCTAAAATCTGGATTTGATTGGGAAAGTATAGATTGGATTGAATTGCATTCTTGGTCTTCCTACTAACAAACCCTGACACCCAACCCAATGTGCCTAAATCCTCTCCGACTGCAATATTAAAAACCCGTCCCTAATATTCCATTCTCATATTTAATATCTTACAGTTTTCTTGCAGCTGAATTAGTCCTGGAACTTTACCTTCATGACATTTGGAGTTGGTTAAAACCACACTTTATTAGATCATAATGAGCAGTAAGGTCTCTAATATCTTATTAAATTACAAGAAAATAATTAGGGGAATTCGGACACCCTGTATTTAGATACTTACCGAACCAAATGGGGATGATGTTTGGTGGTGAACTTGGACTCGAGTATTGACTGTCGGAACGCTTTGAGAACAACACTTGGGCGGTATACAAAAAAAGAAAAAAACTTGACAGGGGTTACGGCCTCTTTCTCTATCCGAAATAAAAAAAGTTTTTCCTATATTTAAGGGCTCATGTTACCTTCATTTTAGTACCTCTGGATAGGTGTGATCATTTTAAAATGCACCTCTATCCAAACCCAAAAAAAAGCCTCTTGGCTGGAGTGTGGAAGGGGGAGTAATAGGACCCCTTACTAATTTTTATTGTCACTGGTGATTGGAAAGATTGCTGCTCACAAGCGCAAACCATCCAACTGGAAGGAGCTGGAGCAGTTTTGCAAGGAGGAATGGGCAAAAATCCCAGTGAAAAGATGTGGCAAGCTCATAGAGACTTATCCAAAGTGACTTGGAGCTGTGATAGCTGCAAAAGGTGGCTCTACAAAGTATTGACTTTAGGGCGTTGAATAGTTATGCACATTGCCTTTTTCTGTTATTTTGTCCTATTTGTTTGCTTCACAATAAAAAAAAATCTTCAAAGTTGTGGGCATGTTCTGTAAATGAAATGATGCAAATCCTTAAACAATCCATGTTAATTCCAGGTTGTGAGGTAACAAAACACGAAAAATGCCAAGGGGGTGAATACTTTTTGCAAGGCACTGTATATAGATTTTCATTAAAATGATTTATGCAAATATAACCCTAATCCAGTTCTAATAGATTATCCTTGTCGTTGGATCAGAACTTTTAATTTGTGATGGAAAAGGCACAACGCTTCAGGACGGGTTTTATCAGTTGCACGTAGCTTGAAGAGACAATGAAAAAGTGTACAGGTTGGGGAATTTTTTCAGGTTTTATGTGGGTCACCTTGTGTTTTTTCTTTCCTTTTTCTCTTATGCTTATAAAAATCTGCTTTATAGTGTGCTGATATTAGATTGTTTTGTAGAGAGATCCCCTGTGAAATGGAATCTAATACATCACAGTGTGAAGACCAAGGTTTAACTGAGCAAAGTGTCAAGGCAGTAAAAAGCCATCAAGTGCAGACAGAGAATTTATGGAACTTTGAAGGTCATCTTTCCAGGTACACTTTCTCTATTAAAGTTTTTCTATTGCAAAATACAATTTTTGAATATTTTTTTTTCTTTTTTTTTTTTTTTTATACTAGCAGTGTCCTAATGATCCCACATCACTACTCTTCCTGGTGACAGGCTGGGATCTTTGTTTTCAAATGTGACTCTAGGGGGGTAAGGTTCTAGCAGTTCCCTACTTGTTCCTACCTGTTTGTGCTCTGGAGAAATAGCTGTTTGTTCTTCTCTGCCTTTTGGATAGTGATTATAAATGTGAATGACTTTCATTCTTGATCAGCTGATGCAATTGCAGAGCTCTAATGAGTTGCAGGTCCTGCATACCTTTTTAGAAATGGTAAACCCTTCAGGGGCATCTCGCCAAAAATAAAATTTTTGTTGGAGAAAATTTGCCTAAAATCTGACTTGTATCTTAGTGCAGACGTCTGGGAAAATCAGTGAGCCAATCACACAAGAGGAAATTCCATTTCCAGGGTGTGGGCATTTCATACACCAACTGTGTACAGAACACCTGATCACAGGTGCAATGCATTCCTGGCTCCTGTGGGAAAGAATAATACATGCACAATTTTTCCCAAAAGATGAACTTTAGCCTTTAAATGTAAAATTATTAAAGCAGAACTCCAGTTTTTAAAAATAAAATCCCATAAAAAGATGCAATCTTTCCCTTTTTCTAATCCAAAGCTTAAAAATCCAGAGTTCAGGCTTAAAGGAGAAGTATAGCCAAAGCTATTTTGGCTGTACTTCTCCTGTAGGTCACAGGAGTGCAGTTTGTTCTGCACTCCTCTGACCCGTTTTCAGCCGACAGCGGGCATCACAAAGCCTGTTCAGGCTCTGAAAAGCTTCCAACCATATGGTCAAGATCCACCCAGATGCCTGGACTGGCAGTTGGCACAGCCACTTAGTAAGCCGCAGAGAGCCTGAGCCAGCCGCTCCCGCCCCCTCCGTAGCCCAATGCTCCAGTGAGTGCTGGAGCAGAGTCCCCAGCTCTCTGCTCCCTGAAGGCTGAGAATAAGGTGATCAAAAGTCTTTCTCTTTTTTTTTCACTCAGTTCTCAGTCTTAGAAGTGGCAGGGGACAGATACAGCATCGGACAATTGCTGCATCCATCTAGGTGAGTATCATTTTTTTCTAGTTTAAAGCAGAAGTATGGGCAAAGTTTTTTGGCTATACTTCATTCTGCACTTCTGTGACCCCTTTTCAGCTGATAGCGGGCTGAAGCCTGCTGTCGGCTGTCATCACTCAGCCAGTCCAGGCTGGGGAAAGAACCAGACTTTACAGTCGGAATCCACCCAGATTCCTGGACTGGCAGCTGGCTCAGCCTCTCAGTTGTGCCGCTGGGAGACTAAACCAGCCCCTCCCTCCCCAGCTCAGTGCTCCAGTGAGTGCCGGAGGGGCAGAACAGAGAGCCGGTGACTGACAGTCACAGCTCTCGGCTCAGAGTGGAGGGGAGAACTGAACGATCGGCGGTGTTCAATCGCTCAGTTTTCAGTGCAAAGGTGGCGGGGGACAGATACAGTATCTGATAGATGCTGCATCCACCTAGGTGAGTATAACGTTTTTTTGTTAACCCCATACTTCTAAGTATGTTCAGATTGTTGACCAATAGCTCTATTAGAAGAGCTCTAAACCCCCAATCACATTAGTGTTTTCTCATGCTCTACTGCTGATGCGCTGCACTGCACTGCATGACAGTGGAAATCACATTATTCTCTATGGTGCCTGTTCACATCAATGCAGCGCAACTGCAGCACATTTTTTGAAAAGGTGCTGAAGCTACTTTAATGCATTTGCATTGTGATTTTGGCCTCATTTACTTTAATGGAAACCCACCAAAACCCCATGTAAAATGTTTGCAGATGTGGTTTTAGTGTATTTTTGGCAGATATTCGTGTATAAAATCCAGTCTTACAAAAAAAAAAAAAAGTATGACTCGTAAAAGGGCACCAAAAATGTGCAAAGTCGCACTACAAAAACGCACTGAAAAACACATTGTGCTGCAGCTGCATTTGTGTGAACCAAGGCTTATCGGCATGTTGTTTTTGTGCTGCTGAGCAGAAGGCCGATATCAAGATAAATCCACACATTTATACTAGTTGTATGTAAGATGTTTTTTTTTTTTTTTTTTTTTTTTTTATGGATAGGTAACTGTATTAAATTCTGTTTTTATATCTGCTTAGAGTTCAGCTTTATTTCAAGCTAAATAATGTGCACTACATTGTCCTTTTGCTTATTTTTACATTTTAGACTCTAATGTTTTAAGTAAGATTTTTTTGATTACATAGATGTGATAATTTTAAGTCCCCCTCCCCCAGAGAGATGACACTGTTGTGTTATATCTGAAATGTATAGCAGATGTCATAATTGCGAAAGAGGAAAGACGTGAAGTTAATAATTTCTCTTAGTATTTTTCCAGTTTTCTAGGTAGTGTATTATATGTGCTTTAGCATTTTCTATTTAATTTCCTTTCTTCATTCTGTTATACCATCTGTTAATTGTGTCTGCAACAGCAGAAGCGAGCACTCCCTGCATAGAGCTCCCTTGGGCCTGACTCTAGAAGATCTCCAACAGCCCAGTCATTGCCAGCCGAGGGACTTTGTTTCCAAGCAAAAGAACACAATGGCTTTAAGTGAAAGAGATTCTCTATGGAGTGCTCAAAATAAGGTATGTAACTCTCTGTAGGTGAGCAGTGCAAATTTTGCAGCTTCAAGTTAAATGCAATATATTTTCCTTTATTTCCATTTCCAAAGTTAAAGTGTTTTAGTAACCCTAAAAAAAAAATAAAAAAAAATAAATGATGCTACTGCCTCTTTAACCGCTTCAGACACGGAAGATTTTACCCCCTTCCTGACCAGAGCACTTTTTGCGATTCGGCACTGCGTCGTTTAACTGACAATTGCGCGGTCGTGCGACGTTGCACCCAAACAAAATTGACGTTCTTTTTTTTCCCACAAATAGAGCTTTCTTTTGTGGTATTTGATCACCTGCGGTTTTTATTTTTTGCACTATAAACAAAAAAAGAGCGCCAATTTTGAAAAAAACGCAATATTTTGTACTTTTTTGCTATTTTTATAAAGGCAAATTTTTTCTCAGTTTAGGCAGATATGTATTCTTCTACATATTTTTGGTAATAAAAATCGCAATAAGCGTATATTGATTGGTTTGCGCAAAAGTTATAGCGTCTACAAAATAGGGGATAGATTTATAGCATTTTTATTATTATTATTATTATTATTTTTTTTTTTTACTAGTAATAGCGGCGATCTGCAATTTTTGTCATGACTGCGACATTATGGCAGACACATCGGACAATTTTAACACATTTTTGGGACCAAGGGCATTTATACAGCGATCAGTGCAATAAAAATGCATTGACTACTGTAAAAATGTCACTGGCAGGGAAGGGGTTAACACTAGGGGGTGATCAAGGGGTTAATTGTGTTCCCTAGTGTGTGTTCTAACCGAAGGGGGGGAGGGACTTGCTGGGGAAGAGAGAGATTGGTGTTCATACCGTGTATGTTTTACACACAGAGATCCCGGTTCTCGCCATGTCCAAGCAATCCCGGGAGCCTGGCGGTCATCGAGTGCACTCGCATCGGCTCTGGGGGCAAGCAGCGGGCTTGCGCGCGCCCCTAGTGGCCACCAGAAGAAACAACGTAACATAACGGCATTTCGCGCAGCCGAGTCATGTTGCCGCAGTACAACTGCGGCAGCTGGTCGGCAAGCGGTTAAAGCAATTTAATACATCTGTGAACGTTGCCATTTTATTGAGCCCTGCCTGTATTGTGCAATACCTGGTTGATCCTGCCTGTGCACCTCCTCCTGAAAGTAAGCTGACCATGCTAGCATGGCTGCCGTTCCATACTTCCAGATGCATTATTTTTATGGGTTCTTATATGCCTTCCAGGTGCTTCCAGGTGCAGGACAAATCGGCATGTTGTACTTCTTTTTTTCTGCAACTGAACAGCACTGGAACGCACTGCACTGATGTGAACTACGCCATTGAAACCCATCTAACCCACTTTCCATGCGTTTTTGATGCAGAAAAAAAACACTGCACTGCAAGCGATGAGCACAGGCCCTTACTGATCAGTTTTGGGGGGGGGGGGGTTTGCATGTACACACATAAATTGCACCTCCCCCTTGAATAGTAGATTATATTGTTTGAATATTTGGCATTCTGGAAGCTAGAAGGAATCTTATGTGCGTAAATGTGTGCACTATACAGACTGCACTTGTGTTTTTTTGTACATGGACTTTCTGCTGGGAAGATCTGTCATTCTTATATTAGTGTACTTTGCAAGGACTCTAAAAATGTAGAAGGTGTATTAAAAAGTACTGTTAAGTTGAACGGTGCAATAATATTTCCACATATAGTAAACTTATTCGGTTATAAAAGACCAGTCTGATCTTTATGCTTTATCATTGTTACAGGCCTTTCCATTGCGGGTGGGATCACTGAGGGGCTCTGAACAGGAGAACAGGAATTTGAGAGATAAAGTGGATTCTCTTCAAGAGCAAAATGCTTCTTTGGCTTCACAAAACCACTCTCTGGTGAACAAGATCAAATCCATGCAGCTGGAACTCACTAAATCCAAATCAAAGGTTACTTGCTTTTATGTGTAATCATTGTTGTCTGTTTTTTAAGTGGGCTCATGGATATTTTCAGAATAATCCTTTCAAACTTTGGGTGCCAAATGTGTCTTATTTTTTAACTGTGCTCTGTAGACACTATGGGGTTGATTTACTAAAACCAGAGAGTGCAAAATTTGGTACAGCTCTGCCTAGAAACCAATCGGCTACCAGGTTTTTACTGTCAAAGCTTAGATGAATAAGCAAAAGTTAGAAGCTGATTGGCAACCATGCAGAGCTGCACCTGATTTTGCACTCTTCAGCTTTAGTAAATCACCCCCTATATTTTCATTCATGTGCACTGAGTGCATGGTTTCCAGTAGAACCACGTTTGCATAAATTCCTCCTTTTCATCTCCTAAGGCAGCTGATTCATTCATATAGTGTTGTTCACTTTTGCAAACTTCTAAAGTTGAGGGAGGGGGAAGGCTTGCTTCCACACACTCACGATTCATGTTTTTGCCACACTGAGTAGGTAAGTTGGCAGTGATTTTAGTATTTTTCCGATCTTTTTAATAATATTATTATTATTATACAGAATTTATAAAGCGCCAGCAGTTTGTTCAGCGCTTTACAATATAAAGGGAGACAGTACAGTTGCAATACAATTTAATGCAAGAGGGTTAGGAGGGCCCTGCTAATGAGAGCTTACAATCTAATAGGTGGTACAAAGGGTAATAAAGGTAATAACTGAGAGAGGGATGAGCTGATGAAGAAAGTATTAGTTCAGTTATTAACCTCCCTGGCGGTTTTCCCGAGTGTGGCTCGGGGTTAAATTTCAGCACCATTATCTTTTGCGATGGGACCGTACCACGTTCTCGTGGATGGGACGAGTCAGTATCCTGAAAATGAATATACTGCCAAGAATTCTTTTCTACCTCCAGATGGTACCTATAGCACTACCCAGATCTCTCTTCTCGGCCTTCAACAGCCTGTTTAAAAAATTTATATGGCAGGGTCGTGTACCCTGCTTGGCACTCCGCAAACTGTAGTGTCCTAAGAGACTCGGGGGGTTGGGGGTCCCCTCAATACGCAGGTACTATGAGGCGGTTGCCTTGCAGAGGATTCTCGATTGGCAGCACCATACCGCCACCAAATCTTGGGTTGCCCTTGAGAAATTCCTGGCCAGGCGTAACTTGTCTCACGCTCCATGGCTCCCCCGGGAATGTAGAGGCCTTTCGGGTTTCGTGTTGCCGGTCTCTGTCCATGTGCTGAAGTTATGGGATGCATTAATACGTGGGAGCTGTTATCACAGCCGGTGTTCCCGCTTGCACCTCTTGGGGGCTTCCCCTGGTTCACCCCAGGGGAACACCTCTCCTTTTTCCGCGCGTGAACAGGGGACGGGGAGTTGCGCTGCGGGAGGTTTGTACATGAACAAGGACTAGTTTCCTTAGATTGGCTACGCTCCCAGTTCGGCAGCTTCCCGATGGATGAATGGCGCTATAGACAATTGCAACACTTTATCAGTAGTTTGCCTCATCCTGTCCGACCTCCCTCCTCCCTGACCCCGTTTGAAAAGCTATGCAAGTCTGCGGGCCCCATCCCTCACTATATTTCCTTGCTCTACGAGATGTTGCAGTCTGCGGAGTCCCAGGGCAAACCAATATACATACGAGAATGGGAGAGAGACTTACAGTATACATTCACAGAGGTTCAATTGAGCCATTATACCAGCTTACCCACAAGAGCTCAGTGGACACTAAAATGCAAGAGAATAGCTTCAAGCTATTGACTCGATGGTATAGAGTCCCGGCGACTTTGGCCAGGATATATCCGACAGCTTCTGCTGCATGCTGGAGGGGCTGTGGGCTTTGAGGCACCTTCCTACATATTTGGTGGGAGTGCCCGAAGCTCCGGCCCTTCTGGCAGGATATCAAGGCCCAGATAAAAGTTATCTTGGATATAGATCTGCAGTTTTCCCCATTGGAGTTCTTATTGCACGTGCCATCCACCCCTCTAAGCCTTTACCGTAAATCAATTCTCCCGCACCTCTTAAACGCCGCCCGGCGTATGATTCCTATACATTGGAAGTTGGCCCACATTCCGGGGCGACACGATTGGGTGCAATTGCTAAATTCTATTATGGCAGCGGAGGAGTGGATGGCGAAGTGCAGGGACGGGTATGATAAATTCTATGCTATATGGGCCACTTGGATACATTATATGTCTAATATGGCGATGTCACCACCTTCTGCCATCCCCGGGCAGGCAGTTTGAAGAATGACGGCACACAATTAATTTCTTGAAGGATGAGACCGAGACCCACGCACTTTACAACTCTAGGTTTTCTATATCAGTTAATGATTTAGACTTAATGCTGTCGTGCTGCTTGACTGTTTTTTCTTGCTCTTGGTTCTTGGGTATGCCCATTCCCCTTCACCCCTTCCCCCACCTTCTCATTCTGGGTTATATTA